>JAVRRP010000199.1:0-24354 GCA_036872775.1 Oleoguttula sp. CCFEE 5521
GGCGGAACTGATGATATTCAGCAGCTCTGTTGGGGTGCGTAATTGAGTTGTTAGTCCTCCCATTCACCACATGATCCTCAACATGGATGACAACCCAGATGCGCGCAGCCAGATTTGTGCCATGGACGTTGTCCTGCTGCAACGCACGACCGAAGAAGCCATCGTTGGGCACTCGGCTGCCCCAGTGTCTGATACCCACAGAGAAGCCAGCAAACCCGTTGAGAACAAGCTGGATCTCATCGGGCGGATTCTGGCGCAGAGGCTGCTGATACGAGAACAGCGCATCGCACTCTGCAACGAATGCTTGCAGTTCCGGACTCTGTAGGTTGGTGGCCGTGGTAGGTATCGCCATTGTGCCATGCCGCGCGAAGATCATGCGGAAGGCTCGCATGGTAGATCCTGGACCGATCGGGCGCTGTGCTTCTGCTTCTGGGCGTCCAGAGTTCAGGTAGTTGTCGTAGTGATGCTGGGTACGCTGCAATCTGCGGGCAGCGTCACGCATCTCCATTGGACCAGTATTGCTCGACACGCGACCAATGAAAAAGCAATAAAAGTATTTGCCGGTTGGCGCTGGCTCACGGAAGATGTTGTGATTCCACCAGTCTGCGTGGAAGGGGACTTGCCAACGATCATAGTCTGCTCCAGGCTGCAAAGTCTCGTATCCAGGCAGTGGCATTTGATCCTCCTCCCACTCGCAAATCTGGCCGAGAGCTTCGCACTCAGGGCATGTACCACTCTCTTTGGCATTGCCAGTGCAGGATGTACCTGCTAAATGGCAGGGTGTACAAGCGGCTCCGGCCTTCTTGCGCTGATGCAGTCGCCGCACTGACTCATTTTTTTTCTCGCGATCTTTGACTTCTTGATCGGACAACGCCGCCGTCGTGATGCTGAAACGACTCTTCGCCATGAGATCCGCATCGTGAATTCGCAGACCCCAAGACAACACCGTGTGGATGTCGCCTGCCCCAAAACCGGTCATGCCCTCGAAGTGGTTGTATCCGTCACCGAATGCAATGTTGTTGTGTACGAACAGAGGAACTCTGCGACCTGTAATATCGTACTCATCGACGAACCTGACGTGTGCGGCATGTTCTCGCTGCGTACCAGAAGGACCTACCGTAGTATGCGCACTTGCGATAACGCCGAGTTGGTAGTGGATGTCGATCCGTCCGTTTCGGTGCAACAGGGAAAGCATTGCTTGCAGCTGGATGGCATCGAGATTCGAGGTGCGTAAGAGCTCCTGGCGAAGGTCTTGGAAGATGACTTCACTCTCAGCATCGGTCGCACCCCCATAGGTCTGCCGAAGATATGCATCGTAAGCGTCGGTAGGTGTCCCCACCACGTCGTCTGACTGGAAACCTACTCCAGCGCCTGGTTGCCAATCGACAAAGAGCAAGCGCATGAGTTCGATGTACGATATCCTACGAGGGGGGTCCAAGTTTCTGAGACGGCGATCGATGCGGCGCATAGTATGCAAGGACTCCTCCAACGCATATGCACCGCAAAGCAGGCCATCAGCGGATGTGTCCGTTGGATACACCATCTCGTTGCGCACGAGCGGCTCAAGAGCTGCAAGTGCATGTTCAGAGCCAGTGATGCCGAGAATCTGGCCCTGACGGATCTGACGGAGATGTGTGAGATCTCCTGACTGAACGGTGTCTACACTCCTCGGACCCAGGCCTAGCTGGGCAGCAATGAGTAGGCTATCTGACAAGTCGTTCACTAAAGCCTGGCGTTCAGAGGGATCGTCGACTGGAAACCAGTAGTCGACATCGTTCTTCCAGTCGTAGTCGAGCATGTAACTAATCGCAGATCGAGCTGCCTCCAACTGGTTCTCATCTTCTTCCGCGGGTTCTTCAGCGTCTGACATGTCTACGTCCAGCGATTCTGCGCCCGTCATTGAGGATGTTTTGCGCCACCCTGCGCGGCGTGCGGTGGCCATCAGAGTCGTCGAATACATGTAGTGATACCTCGAAGGTAAAGGCCGAGGTCGAGGCAGTAGACCGACCTTAGCATCTGCGATCTGAAGGCCTCTGATGATAGTTTCTTTTGTGCCATGAGGGTCAGGACCTCTTGACAACAACTCTTCTTGCGACTCAATCCAGTAGTTCGGCCCATATACTCTGCGGCCCTGTTCGGGGGGTTGGTGGGACACCACTGCTCGCACTAGACCAGAGCGTGGGACATCGCCTTGCTGCCGGCAGCGTTCGATAATTTGCAGCGGAGTTTCCAATACCCCTAGCAGCTCGACGTAAGCCGCCATTGCAAGGTACAAACCTTGGCATGACCTTATACACACGCACACGCCCAACTTGTCGCCCCACATCTCGCGCAGCTTCCGCTCCCTGCTGCAAATCGTACATGAGCCGAGTCGGAAATCACGCGGCGGTTGCATGGTGGCCGGTGGCACACTCGTGCTAGTAGCAGACGCAACGCTGGGTAATGGAGTCGTTCCCACGGGGCTAGCGCCTCCCTGATTGTCCATTCGAGGCGAAGGCGTCACAAGTGGCCAGCCGGAGGGACTGACGGCAGATGGTGCATCGAAGACCATGGCATCTTCCGCAACACTAGCGCTTGCCTGACTTACTGCCCGAGGGAGGAGCTTCGAAGATGGAGCTTGCCCAGCAGTCAAAGACGTGGTAGGGCTGAAGGTGGGTGGAGCGCTCGATAGCGGAGAGCCAGCTGCGCGGCCATGGCGAGGGGATGAACGAAGGGGCGAACGCGTCACAGAGGCTTGACGGAGCCGGTCTGAGCCTCTGGATGCGGCTGGACGCACCGGAGACGCTGGACCAACCGCGAGACGCTCAGTCCTGTACTGTTCCAGCACAGGTGGCGGTTGACGATCTTGCGACGGTGGCAATGGCGCGAAGATGCCACTCAAGGATCCCCTCTTCGGCGCCCTTCCTGCATTATCTCCGGCCTGCTTTCTTTTCGTAGACTTATACCTTCCTATCACAGGAGAATGGCCGTCGCTATCGTGGTATTGCGAAGCAGGATTGATAGGGGAAGGCGGAGCCTGAAGACTTTGGGGTTGAAAGCTGCTAGGTACTGTAAGTGCTGGATCGACATTATCGTCGATGTTTGCGGGGGTCGACAAGGTCCACGGATTCCAGACTGGCGGAGGTGGTGGAGGCGTTTGGTCTGACTGATCTTGTTGAATGTTTGCGGGGGTCGACAAGGTCCACGGATTCCAGACTGGCCGAGGTCTGTGTGAGGAAGAGGATGATTGCTGGTGGGTTGGCGGAGGTGGTGGAGGCGTTTGGTCTGACTGATCTTGTTGATCTGACATGGTAACGATTCTGGCTGTGAGGTAGCAAAGTCCTGCGATCGAATGGGTTGTCGGTGGGAGGCATAAGATATATCGCAAAGGGCGCTCAGACGTGAAGGTGAAAGGTGAGTGTTTACGAGCAAGTCCTAGAGTGCTGCAGGTAACCGAAGATCCAAATGCACTTCACTTCCAACGACGAGAGACTTTGCACGGAAGTGAATTGCACTTACCTCGGATTTCTGGTGGCTCGTACTCACACGAAATTACTGTGGCAACTTCCATGGCTCTCGCGACTATTCCATGATGTACAGTAGTTTCACCTTAGCTGTAGTACGTCTGGAGTCCTGCGTAGGGCCATGGCAGCGAGATTTGCGCTGTGGGTGTTTCTAGACACCTCTTCTCAACGTAAACACAGCCATGCCTACACAAGCTCCCAGGCATCACGGAGGTTTCTATACCTTGAGCTCGTAGGACCGACGGCTATGGTACGATTGACTCTTCAGCCGCGCCTACTCCAATCATACCTCGACTACGACCTCTTGACTCTCGAGTGGTCAGCCATTCGAACCGTACGGGAGTCTTGACCGGGAGAAGCGAAGGCAGCTTGTAGCCTCCCGCGCCGACTGTTAGTCGCCCAGCACCACACCAAAAGTCGAGATTAGCGTGTCTCTCACACGTTCAAATGGAAGTGCTTGGCACGCTCTATCTCTGCACAGACCCCCGCATGACTCAGCGCTTTTAAGTCCTCGCCTGAGAAGGAGGTAGGGCACGCTTGGACTGCCGAGAAAGTATCGCCCTTTGTACGTGAGCGCCATTTCGGAGAACTCCAATGCAAGCAATAGATGGTGTGGCGATGACACTTTCAGAGGCTTTAGCAGTGTATGTGTGTATGCCGAATGCATGAAGCCTAGCCGCAATAGTCAAATTTCGAAACTAAGAACCATATCGTGCTTTCGCCGCCTGTATGGCCCGAGAGGCAACTAGAAAGTAGGCGTACCTGTGAAGCGTGAGAAACGGCCACACTAGATCGAAAGTAGGTACCTTAAATGCAGTGTCTTTCTCCTACTTCCGCAGTGACCGCTGCAACAACTTATCTCCTACATTGCCGAATGGATAACGAAACTTCCCAACCACCAGATGTCCCCAATAATGGACAGCCGTCGCCTACCTCAGCCTCAGCCTCGCCCTCTGTCCCGGACGATAAGGCAGATGCAACTCCTCAGGAGTCAGTGCATCGCGAACTCTCCCATGCTGCGCAACGAGACTCATATAGCATTTCCGAAGAAAGGCAGTTCAATCCCACGAGAAACTTGCCCTCGTCGATGCAGCCGTCTTCCAGCCATGTTCACTCCTGGGGGACATTACCGTCATCAGTGCAGCCGTTGTCCAGCCAAGTTGATAACTCCACCACGCCTGGAATGAAGCTCGATCCGGATACACCAAAGATACACCCGTGGTCGGTGACGGCTTCGCCGTGGACGGAAGCTCAGGAAGCGGTTCTCAGAGACGCATACGCAAAGTATGGCAATAAGTGGTCAAAGATTGCGTCTGAAGTCAAAGCGCTGAATGGCAAAACAAAATCGCAATTGTCGGATAGGGCTACTAAACTCGGCCTGAAGGAGGCCGCTGAAGGCAAGCCGCCGTTGAGGAAGCCGGTGAATCTTGGGACGCCGTTGAGGAAGCCGGTGAATCTTGGGAGGAGGTCGCACGACTAGGCGTGCTATGGAGAAGAATCTTGCATTGTGTTGGATTGGCGGGTGGCGATGGATCAGGTTCAGTAGTAGCTTGGCATGAGACTCTAGGGGCTGTTTGGAACCACGGTACAGGAGATCAGGTGACTTGTGAACTATGGTAAGGGATTTAGAATCCTGGACTTGGCATTCAGGGGCCTCGGTAATTACCTGTATACAGGTGTAGGGTCATCCCACCTAGATTACAGTATTCAGGTGATTCATCAATGATTATCAGTCCCTCATTCGCTGTTTTACACATTGAAGTTCGGCGAGCATATCTCCATCGGCCACGCACTCGCTGTGGTCGTCGACTACTCGAAAAGTGGCATAGGTCAGCCGTGGAGAGACCCGAAGTAGGAGTGTCATCAGAAGCCCTGAGTCTCGTCTATGACCGCAGCTCGACATCGCTTAAGCTTTCACAGCGTGCCTCCTCGGGCCTGCACTCACCACTCTGAGTCAGGCCAGTCGGTGTAACAAGTAAGTCGCATCGACGGATTTCTCTCGGCATCACTTCCAACTCATTCTTCCTTCTTTCGGTGCGGCGCGTAGATGCGTTAGCAAGGACTGTCCGCCACCGAGATTCTCATAGACCGACGGAAGCGCGGAAGTAAGACCATTGATGCACCGTCTGTCCCGTATCAGGCGCATCATGGACAGGCGATCTATCAATATGGTCCTAGATTGGGATGGCACGCTTACACGGCGAGACACCATGTTCGCGATGGCAGAAATTGTAGCCGCTAGAGACCGTCGGCTTGGAGTTCCCTCCCGAGCCAGAGAGCAGTGGACTAGCTTTGGCAATGCTTACATGGACGACTACAAAGCTCATGACGCAAAGTATCGACCTGCTACCCATGAAAGGAGTACTACCAGCCAGGAATCTGCTTGGCTACGAAGTCTAGAAAGCGTGGAGCGTCAGAGTGTTCAGCGTGTCGAGCAATCCCGATACTTCCAGGGTGTTACACGCGCTGATATTGTTGGAGCCGCTCGAAACGCCGTTGTGACTGGACAGGTCATCCTCCGTGAAGGCTGGTGCGAGCTTATCATGGGACTCGGCCAGACAGGTGACAGCGTAAGTGTACTCAGCGTCAATTGGAGTGCCATGTTCATCAAAGATGCCCTGCTATATGCAGCTGATCACTCAGATCTTGAAACTCCTGCTGAACACGAACACAACCTGATGAGTCGAATCCACATCATGGAGATTCGAGCGAACGACATTGTGGGCGTGGACGACTCCGAAGGTAGTCCAGGACTCCTGACACTTAACGGTAGCCCTGGGATCCGTACGAGTTACGACAAACTGCAGCACTTACCCTTGCAACCCGAACATATCAATATCTACGTCGGTGATTCAGCCACAGACTTTGATTGCTTGACTGCTGTCAATTTGGGCATATGCATTCGCGACGAGCCACTGGGCTCGAGTCAACGCGTCCTGGCTGACACCTTCTCTCGTCTTGGACACGAAATGCACCACATCAGCAGTCTTTCGCCATCTAAAGTCCAGTCCGGTGCGTCCAACATCCTAGTTTGGGTGCGGGGCTTGAACGAAATCATACAGTTCGTCAATACATTACGATAGTCTAAGTCGATCGATTTATCCCTTCACGTACTTTGCCCTGAACTCCTCCAGCAACCCCTCATTCTCTTTCGCCCATATCGGCTCCGTCATCCACATCCACCAGCTCTTCTTCTCATGGCTCTCAAGCCCAAGCTCCTCGAGCATCTTATCGGTGTACGCGACCATCTCAAACTCCATCGCATTGCCCGGTCCACCAATAGCAGGATACTTCCTCCGATTCCACGTCGTGACGTATGCGATATCCTGCTCCATGGCTTCGCGATCAGGGAGCTTGATATTGCTGTCCATTGCTGCGATGGCGTAGAGAGATTGGACAAAGGCGACGTGGTAGGAATTCGCGCATAGTGGGATTCCTAGGAAGGCGATGCTAGTATCTGAGACTGGTGTGATGTGGTTGTACAGGCGATATGGCGTGTGCGATTGCTCTTTGGTGGGCAGAGGCGAGTTGTGAAGGTAGGGCCAGCGTTGCAGCACCTTCCGCTCGGCGGCGAGATCGAGAGCAGACCAGTGGGCACGCTCGCGCTCGAACAACTCGGCATGCTCGTTCGACAAGGGCAGACCCAGTCGCGCAGCCTCACTGACTGAGAATTCGGGATGCGCCTGCTCGAAGCCAGTGGCCAACAAGAGTACATCCGTCTGTATCTCCCTTCCATCCTTCAGCACCACAATATCGTTTCCCAGCTTCCCTACTTCGCCTCGGAACACATTCACCTTCTGCGCTATCACGTTCCAGAAATCCTCCGGATCTCTGTTCAGCGCGCCGAAATATCCCGTGCGCCACCTCGCACTTGCGTCAGACTTCAAGTCCCGAAAGCCTGGTAAAGCGCCAGCCCGACTGTCGTACTTTGCGCTCGCCGTAGCATCATCGAGTTGCTTATTCCAGATGAAGTCCATCAGCCATTCCCCAATCCAGGTCTTATGCAGGAACCAACTCCACCAATTCTCTGGCAGCCAGGGGTTCGCAAAGCTAAGCGCGCTGATGATTCGTGTTGTTCCGAGCTCAGTGATATGTTCGTACTTACCTAAGCCTTGTGCAGGGAGCAGGGATAAGGCTCCGGGACCCGTATCTCGAATCAGCCAGTTGACTGTACGAGGATGGTTCTTGTCGATGGCTGCAGTGTAAACTATGTCCGCGGCTGACTTTGAGCCGCCGAGCACTGTGATGTTAGTGTGCGAGTCCTGGGAGGGCTCCTCGGGGGTGAAGATGCGAGAGCTACCCCAGTCTTTCTGGTGGATGACTGGGCCGTTGAACGTTTCCCGGCCTGGGAAAGGGGGAAGGCGAGGTTGTGTGAAGAGGCCAGTAGCGATGATAAGCTTCTTCCCGCAGTAGACGGTGTCTCGACTGTCGGTCTTGCTACTGATTTGCCACACGTTGCCGGACTTGGTGATCGAGCTCACCAGGCAATTAAAATCGCATCGCTGCCTCAAGCCTCGCGCACTCGCGTAGTCTTCCAGGTACTTGCTCACGAGCTTCGAGTCCTGGGAGCTTTTGTACGATCGCTCGGGTGGAGGTGATCTCATGGGCAGGTCATGGAAACCAGCTACCCGGGTACCAGATTGTGACCAGAAGCCAGGGTAGCTACGCTCAGTAGACCATACGCCGCCAACGTCGGAGCCAGCCTCGAGGACGCGGATGTTCGCATGAGGGTAGAGCGAGAGATATGTAGAGGCAGCACAGAGGCCATAGATACCTGCGCAGATGATCAATATATGCGTTCAGAGTGTAAGAGCTTCATTGCGTACCTGCGCCAACGACTATAAGGTCGTAGCTCTTCTCGTCCGCCATATTCATAGACTTCGCCACTTGACGACCAACGCAAGGCCAGCAGCGCCGAAAAATACAGGATGCTGATCTCGAGAGCAAATTGGCAGTGCCACAGACGTTAGCAGATTGAGATTCTTGAAGTGGGAACACGTAGGCAGATGCTGAAGATGTGAATAGGAAAACAAGAGAGTCTATGAGCCTACCATTACCGGTATCATGCGGCTGAAAGAGCCATGGTAAGACTTACAATACACGTGAGGTGCACTTTGCAACTTGGATTACCTCCGGCTCTTTTTACGAAGATTGTAAGCATTATACATGGCGCGTCCAGTGCACATGCTGCAGCGTAGCTCCGCATGCAAGTTATCACAAGAGGAGAGGTGGGAGGAAGATAGATGTCCTAAAGCCAGACAGATGTGACGCAAAACTGACATGACTCGAGCTGCTTCCTGTGCAACCGTCGTACAGCAACATTTTTTGGCTGTGCAAAGTACTACGCTGAGCATTCGACTACCATGGCGACGACCCTCACCAACCCTACGCCCAATGGCGCAGTCGAGCAGCGCATCGCACCAAACCAATCGCTGTACCTTAGGAACCTTCCCGACAAGATCCCAAAGAACGACCTCAAGCGAGCACTATACATGCTCTTCACGACCTACGGCCCAGTCCTCGACATAGTTGCAGTGAAGAACAGCAAAATGAGGGGTCAGGCACATGTGCTCTTTCGCGATGTTCATGCTGCGACTCAGGCTATGCGCGCCTGTCAAGGCCTAGACTTCTTTGGCAACGAGATGGTAAGTGCACCAGGATAGGTGACGAATTATACAGAGGCTAACAATATGCTAGACCATCACGTACGCGAAGTCGAAGAGCAAGACTCTGGCTAAGATGACTGGCCAATATGACCCTCCACTTCAGTCTGGCGAGCCGGCTGTGGCAGAAACGCCTGCGAACGCAATCCCTGCACCACCTGGTCTCGAGGCGCCTGGCACCGCCTCAGCGGCTGCATCATTTCCGCCACCTGGCATAGGAGGATCTCCACCAGGTATTGGTGGCCCCCTTCCAGGTATGGGCGGCCCACCTCCTGGGATGGGAGGTCCTCCGCCGGGTATGGGTGGTCCACCTCCCGGGATGAACGGGCTGGCAGCGCCTGAAGTACCTGTCGAGGATGCACCGAGCCCACAGGGAGTCAAGAGAACGCGAGACGAGAGCGACGAAGAGGGCGACGCACCGATGGAGGAGGACTCCGAGGGCGAGATGGATATGAGTGAGGATGACAGTGATTGACAGGCTCAATCCCCTCTGCCTACCACGCATCCTGGCCCATGGCGAGCACGAGTATGGCGACAATCACCCAACTGCGCGGACAACGAGATAGAAGCTGCTAGTGAAAGCTTGGTAGGTATTATGGCACTTGCTTTGCTACCACGGTATCTGACTCTATATCAGCTTCCTCATGATACATCTGCACAGCCTGAGCGACATCGATTGGCACGCTCAGGCCGATGCTCGATCCGATGACTCCAAGCCATCGCATCAGATACATCTCCGGGCCCAAAATGGCCTCCCTCTGAGATACCGCTCTCATAGCGTCCTGCGTAAGGCACGGATGGACGAACCAAGCTGGCGAACCAGTGACAGGATGCTCACCCATGCTCAATGCGCCCATAGTGCCCACTGCTTGCATCTGTGACTTGTACGCATCTGGCACAAGGAGGCTGTACACCTGCTCTGGCGAGGAAGCGGCGGCGGGCGATAGTTCGGAAAGTGTGATGTACACAACGGGCACTTGGTACGAGGCAGAATGAACGATGTCGTAGCAGACTGGCGTAAGTGGCTGCTGCATCTCACACCCACTCGATCTCTCAATTATCTCAGCATCTTCGTCAGGCACTTCGTCGTCGCTATCTTCATCCACTGCTGCGTCGCTCGCGTCGACCACGGTGGATGCCGAGAATGTGACCTCGCGCGTGATCCGCAGATACTTCACCCCGTACTACACTTGCTATGAGCAACTACTTCCTCTTCACAGACGAGTAAAGCACTCACCCTCTCCCTCATCCAAACATCCACCCATCCCCTCCCCTCCTTCCTCTCCCTCCGAACTTCATCACCCCGCAAATAGACACCCCGCCAAACGCCACAAAGCCACTCGCACGCCACGTCCAGCTCCCTCGCCTCGATGGCCATCATGCGCAAGCCATGCAGCAAGATCCCATCTATGTGTCGCACTAAGTAAACGCACTAGGTCCGCGTGGTGCTTACACCGCAGCAAGCCGTGCGAGGTGCTGACGTGAGGTCTCGGGACTGGTGAGGAATGGGGACGGTAAGTGGTTGAGTCCAGGCGGAAGCTAATGGGTGTACGCGTTGGCTTGCGACGGACGCGTGTGGAGAGCTGGGTTGGCGGGTCGAAGGATTGAGGTGCCGCTGAGTTGTGTGGGTTGATGTGGTAGGGCTGGTGAATGGGTTGGGAGTTGCGACGGAAGGTGCGATGGTGGGGGTCTGGGGAGTGGCGTTGCTTGTACGACAGCTTCGCAGTGCTTGACATGCGAATCACCATGTACCCTAGCGTTTACGTCTGGTAAGACTGCTATGTGCCTACTGCGGATCATCGTCCATCACATCATCGCCATCCCCATCAAACCCCTCCATCCCATCCCCACCCTCGAAAGCCATATACTTCTCCCCCTTCCCCTGCGTCCCATTCTCAACAGTAAACCCAGGCGCAACCTCACACTCCACTAACCTCGTCTTGCCTTCCTCTCCATCACCCTGCTTCGCCTTGCCCTTACCTTTCTTCGATGCCTCTACACTCTCCCCGGAGACCTCGCTCTCCGCTTTCGCGCCCTCGATCTTGGCTCGCCGCCCAACGATACACCCAGTGAGCTGTACCCCGTCGCCCACGACCACGCCATCCATTAGTAGACATTTGATGAGTCGGGCATTATTTCCAATCTCGCAATTCGGGCCTATGACGCTCTCTTTGACGTTTACGCGGGAGCCGAGCTTGACGTTCTCGGCTATGAGGCTGTCTTCTTGGGAGAGGCGGCTTTGCATGCCGACCGTGGCAGTGGGATGAAGTTTGTGCTCGTGAGCAAGAGGATGGGTGGAGGGTTGCCGAGCGAGGTAGAGGGAGGTGTTCAGCAGGGCAGAGGTTGTGTCGATGCGTCGTATCAGGGGTTGAACGGGTGACGGCGAGGCGGTTGGTGATTGGATAGAGGGCTGTATGTAGGCCAGCAGAGGTGGTGGAGTAGTTGGACCTACAGCGGGTGAAGGTGATACGTTGACCCTGCTGGCGAAGGACGGAGTTGTGCGTGGTTGATGCCGTGAAGATGTCGTCGAGGAGAGACTCGCAATGTCGATTTCGTCATCGTTTGACTCGCCGTTTTCGTCACGGCCGCTCGATGTCTGCTCCGTCAATACCTCATCCACGCCCAGCTTCACTCCAAGGCCATTCTGCCAGCTCGCCTTCGCCCACCAGCCAAGGAGATCCTCCGAAATCGAGTCGAACTTTTCGTTCTTCGCCGCGAAGTCCTTGACCCAGCTGGGGAAGATATAAACATGGGCATCTCGATGCTTTGTCTTGATCTTTACTCGACCGTGCTTGGTGAACAGGCTTTGTCGAATTCGCAGACTCGTCTCCTTATCTTCTTCGATCAGGTCCTTCAGCGTGTCAGTAGGCATAGTCATGACCAGTTCCTCGATGTCAGGCCGTAGTGATCCTGTCGGAGCTGGTACATTGGGTAGGGGTATTGGTACAGTGGCAATAAAGTCCGTCTCGTCCTTCTTGTGACTTATACCTTCGACTCCCTGGGTAGGATAGAAGACGCCCATGCCGGATTTCCGCTTGTTGGTTTTCGAGGAGATGGACAGTGGGTTCAGAGCAAGCCATTGCTCGACGAGCTTACTGCCTTCGACCTCTGACACAAGATCGCAAGGCAAGATCATGAAGTCGCCGGTAATGGCTTTCTGCACTTCTGGTAACCGTAAGATCTCTCCAGCACCGGTCGTCTGAGTCAATTCTGCCGGTGCGAGAATTTCGGGTCGTGGAGTTATACTGGTCAATGCAGGGTGGATCGAAAGTGCTCCTTGAAGGGGCGCTGCTGATTCCGGGGGTGTGATCAAAGTAACATCTGTGATCCCCATCCGATGGCACCAGTCCAAAGGATACCATACCATCGGTCGGTTTGCTATGGGTACGAGTGCTTTGGGGAAGTCTTTGGGCGAAGATGTGAAGGTGTTCAGAGAGACGCCAGGGCCGCAGAGTATGAAAGCCTGCAGCCCAGGGGATGGATGCGTTGCATGAGGCATCTTATTAAAGGCGTCTCTTTATCCAGTTGAGTACCCTCCTAGCCTCGTACGCTCGGAATTGTGCTTTTGACTCTGCTGACCGTCTGGTATGAGACCACTCCAGTCCGACGATGTCGAAGAAATTCTAGCTCCGCACGATGCGTTTCAAAGGCCGAGTCAGACTTGATTGTCTCTCGGATGGGTGCGTAGCTTCTAACGCAAGTCAAGGTTCTCTAGACCCACAAACTGCAACGATGGTCAACATCGTGACTTGACTCACTCCGTGCATATGAGTGAACAAGGTTGCTGGCCAAGCATTCGTAGCGCAGAAGCGCAGGACAAAATTATGAAACACCTCGGCCTCATATTCACCTCAACAAAAGCGCGTCCCTCACGCAGCCATTGAGGCACACGTTCGTTGCAAGCATGTCGTCCAGCAAGACCCCGGGCTCCTCCATGTCGGAGGAGTCGTTCGAGTTCATCGACACTCCCCGCGCCGCGAGCCCCGTCAACCAAGCCCCCAACTTTGGCGTCAAGACCACCTCCTCTGCAGCTATCAAGAATGCACCCCTCCCAGCCGATGGGCCCAGCTCGGGGATCTTCAATACTCTCTTCCTCCTCACTCTCCTCGCCGGCGTGCCCGCGTACTTTGCGTGGTCCCTCAGAGGAGGTCTCATAACATGGATCCTCCTCGCGGTCCTCACCGCTGTGCCCATCCTGATCTCCTTCTGGTTCATTGCCTCGTCCATGTCCCCGCGCCTGAACGAGAAAGCTCGCTTCCCAGGTTCGCCAATCGAGCACTACCTTACCTTCAAGAAGCCGAACGATCAGAGGAAGTACAAGGGTCGTAATAAGATCCCGATGGAGACCTTCCACGAGATGTACTTTGCGGGCGATGTGGATTTCAATGGCGACTGTCTTGAGGTCATGGAGTACCGCCACGACTGGGCGAACTTCCGCTTCACTATCTCTCTCTTCTGGTTCTTCTTCACGGGCATGATCCCGGAGGTAATCATGCATACGCGCTCGCAAGACGAGGAGCAAGTGCGAGATCACTATGATCGCGGCGATGACTTTTACGGCTGGTTTCTGGGTCCACGCATGATATACACCTCCGGCATCATTTCAGACATCAACAAGGAGGAGACTTTGGAGCAATTGCAGGACAACAAGCTCGCCATTGTGTGTGAGAAGATTGGGCTCAACCCTGGTGACAAGATGCTCGATATTGGCTGTGGCTGGGGTACACTTGCGAAGTTCGCTTCCGTCAACTACGGCGCGCATGCTACTGGTGTGACACTTGGTCGCAACCAGACGGCCTGGGGCAACAACGGTCTGCAGAAGGCAGGCATCCCTGAGACACAGTCACGCATCGAATGCAAAGACTACCGCGACATCTCCGTCCCAACTGGCGGCTACGACAAGATCACGTGTCTCGAGATGGCCGAGCATGTTGGCGTTCGACACTTCAGCAAGTTCCTTCGTCAAGTCTACGATATGCTGGATGATGATGGCACCTTCTTCCTTCAGATCGCTGGTCTGCGGAAACCTTGGCAATACGAGGACCTCATCTGGGGCTTGTTCATGAACAAGTACGTCTTCCCTGGCGCTGATGCATCGACACCACTGGACTTCTTCGTCGGTTCGCTGGAAGGTGCTGGCTTCGAGATCAAGAGCATCGACACTGTCGGTGTGCACTACTCTGCAACGCTCTGGAGGTGGTACAGGAACTGGATCGGGAACAAGGAGAAGGTCGTAGCGAAGTACGGTGATAGGTGGTACCGAGTGAGTGTGGCCGATCCCCGCTTGTGCTAGGTTGCTTACTGACGCTATTACAGATCTGGGAGTACTTTCTCGCATACAGCACCATCATCTCACGTCAAGGTAGCGCCACCTGCTACCAGATCACACTTGTCAAGAACATCAACTCGACACACCGCATTGATGGCGTGCCCAGGCAATTCGGTCTGAGTGGTGCGCTGGCTGCTGGCAAAGCCGCAGGGAAGGCGCTGTTCCCGGGATCAAAGTGAGCACGACGGGAGAGGATGTCGCACCGCTTGCGCGTACCAGGTCCAGCCGTGGATGTGTTCACCTATCGCGGCGGTAATTGCGAACGACTCGCTACCAGAGCTTGAGTCCAAATCATACAATAAAAGCAAACAGTGTATTACCTTTCACTCTTCGGAGTGCACAAGAAGGACGAGGATCATGAATAGCAGGACCTTTTGCTGACATGCGTCCTCATACATCGCTTCATCCTACACAACACACTCCACTAAAACCTCCTTTCCAACCACCTCCCCCGTCCCTCTAGCTCTTTCCCCCTCTCCTCCTGTCTCAATCTCCTCAAATCCTCCACATTGCCCCCCACCGCCTCATACCACTTCGGATCCACATTCTCCAGGCTCAAATACGGACTACAGTCCGCCGCTTCAGCCCCAGCCCTGTTCTCCAACGTCCAGCCCATGCCCAAGAACTCGAACGGGTTCTTCGAGTGCGAAGTGATGCTGAAATCTTCGTACCGCGGGATCTCGATGAGTTTCTGGTAGTGCATTGAGGAGCCCGGGTAGACGGCGTTAACGCGGCCGGTGGCGTTGTTCTTGTACCAGGAGCGGCAGGAGTCTTTCCAGACGGTGTGTTTGATCCATTCCTGTGATGCCTATGTTAGTAGACGCTGCAGACGGACGGGAGAAAGAGGGAGAGCGCACTTGGACGTGGTCATTGAAAGCATCAGTCTTCTCCTGCGTCGGCGCGAAGCTCTTGACATTCTCATTCTGCATCTTCTTGATCCACTGGATCGCATACTCGCTCACTGTATGCAGCGGTCCCATTACCGAGCCGTTCTCCACTGGCCATGAGGGGCCGATGAAGGTGATGAAGTTGGGAATATCGGGTACACAGACTCCCAAGTAGGCTTCTGGGCAGATCTTCCACTTATCTGCGAGATCCACGCCATTCGCTCCCACGATCGGGAAGCGAGGCTTATAGCTCACGTCGAATCCTGTCGCGCAGACGATGGTGTCGACTTCGCGCTCTACGCCGTCGCCGCCTACAACGCCTTTCTCGGTACAGGATTCGACGGGCGTGAAGTGAACCGAGACGTTGTCATTCTGAATCGCATTCATGTAGGGATCTCCTGGAGTGATCCGTCTGCAGCCAACGCCGAATTTAGGCGTGAAGCCCTTGAGTAGCCGCTCATCTTTGATGAACTCTGCCATACGTTCACCGAAGAGCTTCTGCGCTCCAGCCTGAGCTTCGGAGCCATCGTAGAAAGCGCCCCAGAGTCCGTTAACTTGATCCTCGATATCCTTCGCGTGAGCTACAAGCGCTTTGGCATTATGTCGGAACTCATCTCGCTCTTTCTGGTCGTACTCTTTGTTCATGCCAAAGTTATTCGCGATCTGAACGAACCAGACGCCTGTGCGGACGAAGATGTCGAGGTGCTTGGTATGAGGCTGCATATTCGGTACCGTCTGGATTGAGGATGCGCCTGAGCCGATGATGGCTACGCGATCGTTGGCCCATTGCTCTTTCTGGTAGTCTTTTGGCCAGCGCGCGGTGTGTACTACCTTACCCTTGAACTTGTCCTTCAGGCCTGGAATGTCGGGCCACTTGAAGTTATTGAGGATACCGGTGCCGTGCAGCAGAAGGTCGCAGGTGTCTTCGAACTCTCGAGGCTCTTGTCCAGGCTTTGTCTGGCGTAGCTTCACGAGCCACTGGCCCTTTTCTTCGTTCCAGAAGCAGCCTGTCACCTCGGTGTTGAAGGTCATGTACTTGCGGAGATCAAAGGTTGAGACGACTTTCTCGAGGTACTTGAAGATGTCTGGCGAGTAGGAGAAGAAGCGAGGCCAGTCTGGATTCAGTGCGAAGTTATACGTATACGCATGGCTCGGGATATCGCACGCGCAGCCGGGATACCGATTCTCCAGCCAAGTGCCCTACGCGCACGAGATGAAGTCAGAAAATTGAAATCACACTACACTTTCTGAGCACGCTTCACAGCACACTTACCGCGATGTCCTCGTTCTTCTCATAGATGACATGCTCCACATTCTCAGTGAGCTTCTGGATCTGATATGCCATCAAGATGCCCGAGACACCACCTCCGATCGTCAACACCTTTAGCTTTCGATTCTTTGGGTCGCCCCATGTCACGTCTTGTCTGATCTCGTAGCCTCCTGATCCGAACTGGCTGTAGTCGAACTGTCCACCAGCGGCAACGGCATTCAGGTCTGGTGCCATGATGGCGTGGGACTCTTTGACAAATTGTAGGAAGGAGGCTAAACGAGATGAATGTTACGGAAGAGCTAAGGTCTGTAATTGACCGTGAGACGCAGAGAGGAAATATGATGAAGTGATTGTCCAGGCAACCTAGAATACCTTCGCAAGCTGATCCAGCGCAATTCAATTGTATTGCAGAAGCTGTCGACGACCTCGGGTTCGCCATTGCACCCCTCCAACGTCCTCTCTACAAGTCTGGGCGCAGGATCCCGGGCTGTCCGCGTGCAGGCCCTGAGGTCATTTCATGATGAAGCGGTAGTTGATCACATTGCCGCGTAGAATGCGGGGCAAGAACTGAAGGTGCGGGGAGTGAAGTCAGAGATACTTCCGTATCGCGGCAAGTGTGCCGAGTTCGGATATTCTTCCTATTCCTACACAAGAACGCCGAAAGATTGGAGTAGACAGGCGTATAAATTGTGGCATACAGGGAGCATGTTGAGCCAGCGTTGCCCTGGACACCACAAGCTGCTTCGGTATCAGATCAGATGATCCTGTCGGCGAATGTCTCCAGAAGATGTGCAGCATGGGGTGTCATCCCTGTCGGCGCGACGAGCCCCGTCCAGCCATATGCAATCCACTCGATACTCGCTCCTCTTGGTAGGGCGTCGACAAGGATGACCACAAGAGGACTTATACTGACGAACAATGCTTCCGAGTCATCTGTGGCGTCAGGTATTGCTTGTTGCCACGCCGGTCGCCCTGATCCTTGCTGCTGATCCCATACGTCAAAGTCGGGATCGTGCTCGTCACTCGCGGAATCAGCCCCGGGTTCATCTCGTCTGGTCGCATCATGCCAGATCATTCGCGCAACAGCAGCCCTGTGGTGAGCTTCGTGCTCGTCTTTGGCAGTCACCAGGGCAATAGCAGTGATCCACGATCTGACCTTCATGGCTCTACCAATGCGGTATAAGTGTTGGAGTGCGAGCAGAGCTTGACTTGTAAATCTCGACTCTGCACCAGCATCCAAAGTCGGACGTACGTGTAGCTCCATCGTTGCAGGAACGAGCGGAATCTGCCCAGCGATATAGACAACAGCAGAGCCTGCTTCTGAGGCCACAACATTGACGGGTACGGCAATTGCCTGTGAGTACGGTCCGATATTTGCGGGCGCCCAATATGAGCGACTCTGTACGTGCAGGCCGATCCGGATTGTGTATTGACGTTGCTCCATCGCTGTGACTGAAATGCTCAACGCGGCATCCTTGGGCAGAACATCTGCACAAGCAAAGGTGACTCGCGATGGTGGATTCGCGTATTGGAAGTGGCGACCGTATGCAGCATTCACCCCAACGAAGTCTGCCATTTCGCGCAGGATGATTGAGGTGTAGACGACATTCGAGAAAGACATGCCTTTGCGTGTCAATCGCTCATGGAGTTGACGCATGATGTCTGATGCTTGCTCTGCTGCATCGTACCCATTGCCGACGACGTTAGCGATCAGTATCGTGCCGTCATCTACTAGCGATGATTGTAGAACTGGCTTCGACCTTGTATCAATGTAATCGACTGGCTCCTGGTTTAGAATGGCCAACTGCTCTTGTAGTAAATAAAAGCGCCGATCTAGAAGATCCGGTATTCGGACATCTGCCTCGTCCAAAGGCTCTGCAGATACAAGTTTTGCATTGCGCAGGCGCACTGACGCACTGCCAGCTTCGCCAGGTATGGTCTCGACGTTGTCAGCGTCCACGACGATGCGCTTCTTCCACAACGGACGCGGCCCAGAAATTGCAAGTGTTTCGTACTCGCCGCCTTCTCCCAAAGCAGAGCCATCACCGTCGGTTCCGAACCTTTCCGAGGCTTTCATCAGGCGAGCCATTGTCCGTGCATCTGCAACGTTCTCCCAGAGAAAGCTGTCGTCCAATCCGCCAGATGCTACCTTCACTAATCGAGCGTCTTGTCCTGCAGCTGCCATGTCATCAAGAAGTGATATTGCCGAAATCGGTGGTAGACTAGGGTACTGCCACAGATATGACAGCGGAGTCAAGCCCAGGCGCAGTGCAACAGACTCCACTCGAGTTCGCTGGTAGTCTGAGAGGATGGCTCCAGTACTGACGGCATTCACTTCCGGATGCGCTTTTATGACAGTGATGAGCAGTGTGGTAAGGTCCTCCGTTTCGTCATGATTGGATGGCTCGCCTGCGGCATGGGGGCCATAATCTTTGCTCGCATTGACAGCGCTCCCGGTAATGGCTTGACGATACAAGGGAAGTCCAAGCGCTTCTTCGTAGAGGGGGATAATCGCGTGAGCGATGGTCTGGTACATGAAGCTGTCTGTATCGTCGACGGCACTGCCATCGGCTAACACAGGCGGATGTAGATTGGCAAGCGCAACAACAACGTGGCCATTGGCAAGGCAGTGCAGTATTGAAAAGAAAGAGTCTTTGCCCCCCGAGATCAAAGCCACGACCTGCAGGTTGCCCATTATGAATATGGTTCACAGGAAAGTTTGGGCGACCAGACGGCTTTCAATAGGTATACCACTAGCAATCCACCTACCTCTCACAATCAGAGCGAATCTACTGACTCCAATCGCACTCGATATACCGGAGTGGTGTCTGTTCGAACGCTAGCACGCCGCCAGGGCCACGGAGGAGGCAAGGTCGGATTAGGCTCGTGATCGATATGCAATATTTTTGCTCTGTGACGCGATTGACACTATGTATCATCATGGAGCGATGGATGTACAAGCAACATTGGGAAACAAGATCATAATCGCGGCGCCGCATAGGGAGAGAAGAAGGAGCTCGAAGTGCAGTCGTGAAGTTTTGATGGCGAGGGCGCACGGTCAGTGCGTAAAGCCTTGGCGATGGATTGTCTATCGCTCCTTCTTCGAAACTCCTTCCATCGTCTCGCTGACCCCATTGTGATCTGAGTCCAGGGCTTCATTATCGTGTGCTGGCGGGTGCTCGATCATCTCGTTCATGAGCCCGCAGTCCGACTGACTTCATGGCTTTCTAAGGACGTCGGCCTTTGATGCCCGCGGCGGACGACGTGCCCTGTAGGTTCTCCGCATGATCGACAGGTACGGTCTGACCTCATTGACCAAGCGCTCGTACTGCAGCACTTTGTCGGCAACGGCTCAGGTACGAGTGTGGTGCGGGGGCGTCGCAGCACATTGATCCGAGCCGTCAAATATGCGAGCATAAGATAAGTGTACTCCTACGAGGTCGTTCCAGAGTCTCAATGTAAGCCCCGAGATATCCGTGTATGCAACCATGGCAGTTCCTTCACTTCTCACCCTGCTGGCACTGGGTGCCAGGCCGAGTACAGCTAATTCACTTCATCATGTTCAAGCAATCTCACTTCCTCGGGGTCCCACTCCTGGCGCCGGCATGCCATTGCAACCATTCGTCTCATACTCCATTGAGTTCTCTTCGTTCCCTGACTTTGCTGGGGATCTATCGAGCCCGAACACGTTCTCGAACAATCTGCTCGACAATCTAGGAGCATTCACGGGCATCAAGCCTCTGATCCGAGTAGGCGGCAATACTCAGGACTATGCAGTGTTCAATAAATCGCTCACCCAAGCTCTTGTTGGCATCGTCGACCCAGCGAAGTCCCCGGACTACCCAACGACGATCACCATTGGACCAAAGTATTTTGAATCTTACCTGACTTGGCCGAATACAAAGTATGTCCATGGCTTCAATCTCGGCCGCAATAGCACGGTCGCTCGTCAAGGGCTGCTCGACTCCGTCTCGTATGCTTGCAAAGCGCTGGAAGATGGTAGACTAGCGTACTGGGAGCTCGGCAACGAGCCTGATCTGTTCAAGACCTCTGCGCAGGGTCCTGTCAGACCTGCGAGCTGGAACGAGCAAAGCTATGTTGATGAGTGGCTGTACTGGACACGGGCGATACGTACAGCACTAGAGAAGGCATGCCCTGATCTCGCTACGGACGAGCTTTACAAGTTCTATGCGCCTTCCTTCGCAGGCACAAGCAACAGCCTGAACCCTGTCACTACCTTCGAGGATGGTCTTGACGCAGACAAAGACATCGCCATCATCTCATCCCACAAGTAAGTCGCTACTACGCTGATCTAGCCCGTGAGCCGAGGTGGCTGTTCACCCTGGCTTTCATCACTGCCACCTCTCAGCCTCCCGGCCATGCCTCACTGTCACTGACATAACTGTCAGCTATATCTCTGGAGCCACCGTCCCTGGCGTGACCCTTCAAGGCACCCTCATGAACCACACATCCACTGTAGCCAGCATCGCCAAGCAACTTAACGAATCTCGTCTGCTTGCTGCCCTTCCCCAGGACTTGAACCCAGACCTCCCCTTCATCCTTGGTGAAACCAATTCCCTCTACAACCAAGGCCGGCCCGGCCTCTCAAACACCTTCGGCGCCACGCTCTGGGGCGTAGACTTCAATCTTTGGTGTGTTGCCAACAACATCCAGCGCGTGCACATGCACCAAGGCACAAATTATAGGTACCAAAGCTGGCAGCCTGTGGAGACGAACATCACTGCTAAGGGCACGAAGGCGCCGTACTACGGCAATGTGGCTGTCGCTGCGTTCTTGGGAAATTTGACGAGCAGCGCAAGACTGCCTTCAGTCGTCAACATTCCTCTGTCGAGTGAGCGAGAGGCGGCGTATGTGAGCTACGTGGCTGGGAAGCTGGCGAAGCTGATCGTGATCCAAATGGACGAGTATAACGCGACGGCGGGCAACAATCTGACGAACGATTACCCACGGCCTATCATTCAGTATGACTTCCAGCTGCCAAGAGGGGTGCAGGGGAAGTTTGCTGTGCAGCGACTATCTGCCAACGGTAGCGATGCCATCACCGGAGTCACTTACGATGGGTATAGTTACAATTACGAGCTAGACAATGGCCTGCCGGTGCTGCAAAAGAATGTGACGAGAGGTGAAACGATCAAAATTGGAAGGAGAGGGAAATTGAGCTTGGAAGTGCCGCGGAGTAGTGCGGTCATTGTGTGCTTTCAGTAGCTCGTACATGCTTGATCTGTGTAACGGCGCAGTCTGCTTCGCATCGGCCAAGAGGGCCACGCATCTCATCGCCTACGATCACTGCTCCTGTCACGTCGCTTGTGGCTGTCACGGTCGTGCCTCGTTGATCGATCTCGGTCGTCTCCTTCATAGCGATCACGCTCACGTCGTCGACGTTCCTTCTCCTTTCGCCTCCTTCGATCCTCTTCGTCTTCGCTGCTGTCATGTCGTCGTCTGTCTCGACTACGGTCCCGCTCTCTGCGACTGTGCCTCTCTCTGTCGTGCGAGTCCTCTTTCCGGCTGCGATGGTCACGCTCTGGTTCTTTGCCATCTCGCTTCCTCCGTCGCTCTTTCTCAATTGCCAGTTCACGTTCTTTCTCCTTCTCCTCGAACTCCAGGTCCAGCTTCTCCTTCTCCATCCTCTCTTTTCGCTTCTGCAATTCCTCTTCGGTGAACAGCTCGCCGGTGCGCTTGTCTCGAAGCAAGATCGGATTGTAGATCACTGGATCCTTGCCCTTGTAGCCCCGAGCAGCTTTGCCCCATGCGCCCATCTCTCCTGCCACGGCCGCCTCTTCCTTTGCGCCGATGCCGAGCAGTGCAGGTCTTCGCTCAGGGATCTTTGTCTTCTCGGCCTTCTTCCCCTTGTTCAGACCTATGCCTTCGCCGTCTTTCCAGCCCATCCCTCGAAGCATAGCTGCACCAAATTGCTCCACTGGTACCCTGGCATAGTCGTCAAGTGTAGCCATGTCGGGTGCTGTGGTGATGTCCTGCGCGAACGCCTCATCTTCAGTGACTGCTGGTACAACAAGAGTGTACTTGGTCTCTTTGCCTAGCAGAGCGTCCATCGCTCTGTCTTCGGCAGATCTTGGCGCAGATTCCACGGTCGCTGCAGGCGCCTCACTAGCTGTTCCATCTTCGGCAGACTCGTCCCCATTCGCTGGCCTTTCGCGCAAGACTAGTCCAGGTGTCGGCTTCACGTCCACAGTCTCTTCTCGACTTTGCTCTGGCGCCGTCAGCGCTTTGGAGATGCCATTACCCTGACCTCTGCGCGTCTTGGCTGAGTCTTTCCAGTTTCTGTTCGCTTGCCTTGCGATGATCAACGGACCCTTGATATCATCTTTCTTACCCTCATCGATTGCCCCGCCAGCTTTGCTATCGAAATGCGAGACCTTCGTCGCTCGCTCCTGAACGTCCTCGTCGTCGCCGTTTTCTTGTAGCGCCGCGTGGGAGCGCTTCACACCGTTAGTGGGCGCTGGAGCTTTACTTCTGCCGCCCAGTCCCAGTGAGATCTTCTGAGGCGCTCCAGCGACACTCATGTTGACGGTGCCGCAGGATATCAAATGGAGGAAGGTCTCAGAGGTGGAATCTATGTTGACTGGTGAAGGCAATGACTAACGTTCTCTATCTTGGCACGGTTTCTCGAGTCATGCGGCGCTAAATGTAAGTGAAGTCATCGCAGTCGCACCTTCCTTTCCACTTACTCCAGTTCAGAATGCATTACAGGCCAGTCCATCGAAGGGACCTCCGCCAAGGTAGGTGAACATGCAATACGCTTCCTTATAATTCTTCCAGTCTCCTGTTCTTCCCACCCTCATCAACAAATTCGGCTGGACCAAGACCATGGCTCAGCCAAACTACTTTACCTGCACCTTGGGTCAAGCCGCTGCATTGGGACTACAGCAACCTCACAAGACTGTCAATGCCTTCGTAGACGCTCAGGCTGATGCACTACCGGACTCTGCTGCCGTTGCCTTCCCAGCGCCATCTGGTACTGACGCGAAGGGCGATTGGACATACACAAGCTTCACCTTCTCTCAAGTGCGGTCAAGGACGGTCGAAGTGGCGCGCTTACTGTTAAATGACCACAAAGATGCCCTGTCAAATCGGGCGACGATTGGTCTACTATGTCCGAGCACTCCTGTCCTCCTCTTCACCTGGCTGGCGCTGATGAAGCTCGGTCATGCGGTACTGCTGATCGCGCCGCAGTGCCAGCCCGCTGCCATCAGGGCTCTTTGCGAGCAGTGCGGAGCTCCTTTGCTGCTCTATCATGAGCAATATACTGATCTTGCTTGCGCCACAACGGCGTTGAACGGGCATACGCCGTTGTCAGTGAAGCAGCTGTCTGTGGACTCCTTCAAGGTAAGGCCTCCGAGCGCCATTGAGGAGCATTTATCTGTGCACATAGTGTCGGAGCATGATGTGGCTTACTTGCATCACACCTCCGGTACGTCGTCCGGGATGCCGAAGCCCATTCCGCAACCTCATCACGCTGCCGTTGGTGTGCTACCATCGTTCCCAAGCGGCAAAGACGCAGCGTCGTTCACTACTACTCCGCTGTATCACGGCGGAATCGCAGATCTCTTCCGTGCATGGTCCAGTGGCGCACAGATCTGGCTCTTCCCCGGTACAGGCGTGCCCATCACAGCGAGGAACATCGTCAAGTGCCTTGACGTGGCTGCCGCTGCTTCTGCAAATA
>JAVRRP010000200.1:0-24350 GCA_036872775.1 Oleoguttula sp. CCFEE 5521
GGCGAGCCTATCCCAGCGGACCGTGATCCGTCAAGACAATAGATTGGACCGACAAGCGGCTACTTTGCTTGGTCAGATTCCAGTGACGAGTGCATTCCATGGAGAATCGTAGTAGACGTTCGACTGTCTCTGGTGTGCATTCATAGCAGTGGCTATCGACGCTATGGCTGCCCCTACCACTGCCATTATGCTGCATGGCGCCGGAGGGAGTGGAACTTCGTCCAAGCATGGCTCTCGGATTGCCATACAGCTTCGGCTGTCTCATCGCACACTCAAGGACATACGAGAGACTGCGAGGGACAAAGGTTCAGTGCAGCTCGTGACTGGAATGCAGCCAGTAGGTCGGCACAGTACACTCATGCTGTGGATGAATGCTAAAGGCAGCGTACAGAAACTTCGCTTGGGCAACCGATCTATGGATGTCAACATTGTGCCCAGTACATACACGAGCGAGCTGTACACATCTCCCACCGCGACCGACCTCAACTTCGAAGCCAATATCGCATATCAGGGCAAGCTTCATGATCTGCCGAAGGCCATAGACACTGTTGGAGCGGACGATGCACTGGCAACGTTGCAGAACACCATTGCTAGCTACAACGAGGAGAAGAAAGCCAAAGCCACGACCATCACGGATCGGGTGCTCCCTGAGTTCAAAAGCCGGTTCGAAGCCGCAAAGAAGCAAAAGCGTGGTGGACTGCTGAGTATGGGGCCTGTCTCGGGTGCTTCCAGTCCAGCGTTGAGCGGTTTGGGTACGCCTTCAGTTGGACCGACGGTCACCTCAGCACCGACCGGGACCGCTCTTAAGCTTCAGGCCATGCGTACAGCCGTCATACATCTTCTGGCCATGGCAGCTGTCACCACCGATGCGATCATGGGGAAGACGCGTATACCGAGAGCAGATTTAGACAAGATATTGAGCAAGCTAGGCCAGCAACAGGATGGAACATGGAGGCTCTTGGATACGATGTACAAAGAATTGGATGTATGGACCTTTGGGTACATATCGCAGGATGATAGACAGAGAGCGATCGAGAACGCCATTCGGGCTTTCGACAGGCTCCGCATCGGTAAGGAAGAGCAGATCTGGCAGAAGCTGCTGCCCGAGAAAGACAGAGGGAAAGGCATCGTGCTGTCGAAGCTACATCTTGGTAATGGAGGACAGAGCAAAGGCTTGACGCCACATTGGGCACCTAGTCCCCGTCCTCACTCTGCTGCGACGGACGATGATGAGGGCGTAGCCACACCGCGACCTGGGTCTTCGCATACACCCAAGATTGGCGCCGCCAAGTCTAATGTCGATATGAAGAAACGACTGCTTTCGAAGGATCCGAAGAAGGCACGTGCTGTCGAGGACGCGAAGGAAAAGAAACGGAAAGAAAAGGAGAGTGCGGCTGCGGTGAGTGATCGTGAAGGAACGAAGAAGGCAACAACGCCATCGCTGAGGAGCACCGGAGTGAAGCCAACCTCAGCGAAAGTAAAGTCAGCCGAGTTAGTGTTCAGCTCGGATGATGATGGCGATGCCGAAGATGGTGAAGTGAAGGATGCTCCTTCTCGGGGCACGCCTAAAGTGAGGCCATCGAACGCCAAGAACGCGCTCACTGGGAAGGTACGACCAGCGCCCGCATCATCACCCGATAGCAGTGATGAGCATGTGAAGAGAGCGAAGATCACTTCACGAGATACGCCGCTAGCCCGAGTGAACGGTGTGAAGGTGACGAAGCCACTGAAAGCGTCGTCAACATCAAACACATCAAGACCTTCAGTCGCCGGCAAGAGCACACCCCATCTACACGACAGTGCAGCAAGTTCATCGCCACACCGTAAAGCTCAGGCCACATCGAATATCAGTCAGCGCAAGCCAGATATATCATCACCACTTGGTACTACTCGCCCACGTGTAACCTCAGACGTCTCAGACCGAAGTGCCATCGGTTCACAGCGAGAGAAGCAAGGCGCCGAAACGCCGAAGGGATTGGGCATTACTACAGGCACCTCAATCGCTCGAAAGCGACACGATACCGTACTCAGCCAGTCTTCAACGGCAGGAAGTGAACCCGATAAAGCGAAGCACGCTCCCGCGCCGGATCGTGCGCGCTACACTCTCACGAACAGTGGCAAGTCAGCGGCGGGCAAAGAGTCATCAAAGCTCGAGACCGCTACGACAGGCACCAAGCGCAAAGTCGACACCGAGTTGAAATCAGGCACAGCTTCCAAAAGTCAGAAAGTCACTGCCGCGTCTCCAGCTTCCCAGCGCTCGCACTCTAGCTCTACTGCCACCATGAGCTCCATGAACACAGCACAGAGCACATCTCCAGACCAAGAGACGAGCATCAGCAGTGATAGCTCAACTGAGATCATCAACAACATTACGTTTACCCAGGGAGTACGCCTTGCGCAGGAGTTCAGGGACAAACTGTATCCTGCGTATGCCAAAGCGTATGACGAGGTCATGCGGAAAAAGAGTGAAGGTGAGACCGTTAGTGAGCCGGAGATGACGAAATTGTTGGACATGCATCGCAGGCTCGAGGTTACCAAGAGGGAGATTGAGGCTGCGTCGTTGAGGCAGGATGGTTAGCTGCTCAATTTGGAGGGCGGTGGCACGAAGGATGGCGGCTATCATCATAGTGGTTACAAATTGGGCAGGTAAGAAAGGGCACCACTAGGCATAGATAACGTTGGACGATGTACATGACTTGCAAAGTTCTCATCCTCTGGTACCATATGTCGTACATATCTTTGGGCAATGCCGAGAGCGGAGGTGGCCGCACCTTCCTCTGATCTCCGCCAAGCTAGATCGCGCCCTGCCGAGTAGCTCGGAATTCTCACGCCTTTCCGATGACAACATCGGCAAAATGCTGCAACTCCGCCCGAATAACGAATGCCGCAGGTGGGGTGCGAGAGAAGTATATGTACCAATGACCTCTCCCCGTGCGTTGACAAGCGCGCTCCGTTTCTAACCTCACCGCCTTTCACATCTCATATCCATCCCGTTTGCATCTCGAGCTGAAGTGGCGAATCCGCCCACCTTTCCAATTTTGAACATTCAGACAGCGCATGAATACACAATCTAAAGGCAGCAAGCCAGGACTCTTTCGCGCGAACAGCTTAGCGCTTTCGCTAAACCCTACGACCTCGCCGCAGACAGCGGCGACTGCTTGGTCTCAGGACCCGGAGAAGCAGTCATGGCCTCGACGCCAGTCTCAATGCTCCGTATCCCCGGACGGCAGCATTCCCACCGCCAAGTCCAAGGTTGAAGAAAATGACTTGGGCTCTGATCTATCCTCGCCGGCATCGCCGGCCTCTATCCCCAAGGATGAGGTGATATACCCTGAAGGTGGGCTTCGCGCCTGGCTCGTCGTCTTCGGCAGCTTCTGCGGTATGCTCGCGGCTTTCGGGTATATGAACATCATCGGCGTCTATCAGGCCTATCTTGCTGAGAACCAGTTGGGAGGCTTCGATGAGCAGGCTATAGGCTGGATCTTTTCGGTCTATGTCTTCTTGGCGTTCTTCTGCGGAGTGCAGATTGGGCCTGTGTTTGATGCACATGGACCGAGGTGGATCGTGGCTGCGGGGACAGTGTTCCTGTTGTTGAGTGTGTTCTTGATGGGAGAGTGTACTAGTAAGTGGGCCAAGCTGCGACTGAGAAGGGAACGTGATACTGACGACGCAACAGAGTACTGGCACTTCATGATCGTCTTCGGCATCCTCGGCGGCATCGGCACATCCCTCATCTTCACGCCAGCCGTATCATCAATCGGGCACTGGTTCTTCGCCAAACGTGGCACTGCTACAGGTATAGCAGCTGTCGGAGGCTCATTCGGAGGTGTCATATTCCCACTCATGCTACAGAACCTCTTTCCCAAGATCGGCTGGGCGTGGTCGAACCGCATCTTAGCATTCATCTTCGCTGGGCTGTTGATCTTCGCCAATTTGTTTATTCGCTCACGACTACCTCCACGGCCAGGAGGAAGCGTGCTGCCGGACTTCAAGATCTTCATGGATCCGAGTTTCCTACTCTGCACTGTAGGGACGTTCTTTCTGGAGTACGGACTGTTCGTGCCGATCACTTACCTGGTGTCCTACACTCTTCACTCGGGCGCCTCAAACCCTACCTTCGCCTACCAGATCATCGCCATTTTCAATGCGGGATCTTGCATTGGTCGTTGGATACCTGGGTACATGGCTGATATGATGGGGCGGTACAATACCATGTTGCTGACCGTAGCGCTGTGCATGATCAGCACGTTAGGGCTGTGGGTGCCAGCTACAGTGTTGTCGGAGAATGCGGAGACACCGAGCTCGACGATACTGGGATTGTTGATCTGCTATTGTGTGTTGATGGGGTTTGCGAGCGGGAGCAACATCAGCTTGACGCCGGTTTGCGTGGGCATGCTTTGTGACACTGAGGAGTATGGGAGGTGAGTTGACTGACGCGCGCATGAGTGCAAGGCGGTGTACTGACTTCAATCACAGATACTATGCTACATGCTACACGATCGTGTCCTTCGGCACGCTTACCGGGATTCCGATATGCGGTGCCATCATCCAGGCTTCGGGTGGCGCATACTGGGGCGTGGCACTGTGGACGGGCATCTGTTACGTGCTGGCATTCGGATGCTTTGCGGCAGTCAGAGTGATCAAGGCAGGATGGAAGCTCACGGCGTTCTACTAGACTGGACAGAGACGAAGGGCAATTGTCAAGGTGGCGAGCAAGGCGAAGGAAAGCAGGAATCATGGATGTAGGCGTCAATAGAAGAGGACAATACAAAGGCAGGACTAGCGTAGTCTGACGCAGAGAATATTGCCAATACCGACTCGCACTCGCTTCCATCCAAAATCAGAGGTACTACCCAAGAGGTCCTGAGCCGAACGATCGTGGTGATTTCCAAGCACAATTTCGCTCCACGTGACGTCGTAATGTTTCCCGTGCCGTGTCCCGGATTCAATGTAGCCCGTGCCAACATATGTGATATGCCCGAAGGCGGCAGGGCAGGGTGGCCGAGAGTCTAGGAGGTGTTGACAATCCGTGGAGGGGGGACTCTGTCAAGACGCACGGATTAGTAGACCTCCTGTAGGCTGGGCAATGCAGATCGCTTACCTCAATACTCGTCCTCCTTCTTGATCCGACTCCCCCGCCTCTCCACCGGACCAATACCGTAGTTATTGGTCTTGGCGTCCTCCATCGCCTCGCGGTACATCTCGTCAACCGCATTTACCGAAGCCTGCCCGCGAGTCTCCTCGATATGCTGCTTTATGGCCTCCTTAAGGGCCAGCTGCTCCTTGATAGCCTGAACGGTAAGCTCCAGAATGCGTGCCTCGGACTTGCCCTGACCCTTCATGTCGAGGAGAGAGGCAAGACGCTCACAACCGATGCGAATCTCGTTGCGGCGTTTCTGCTCGGACTTGACGTGATTCTCACGCTTTTGCTGTTCGGTAAGCGGAGTCTTACCGCCGATGGCGTTGGCGTTGCCCATCTGAGGTGGGGTTGGAGGAGGTGGCATAGACATGGCTGTGGATGTCGTGTGGTGGTAGTATGAGATTGGCTTGTGTGTTTCGGATGTAGTACCAGTAGATGTTGTGGTCGCACGAGAAGTAGTGCGAGATCCGTGGAAGCAGCAGTCAAGTCGTCTCTTACGCTCGTGCGATCAAGTAAAGGGTACGAGTGAAGGATCGAAGTGACAAGAGCACGAGAGATTTTCAAACGGGTGCCGTGAAAATGCGCGACGGGAGGGTCCGTAGTGAACCTCAGCGGCCTTCACTCTGCTGAATGCGGGATCACTCTCAAGTGAGTTTGCTTCCAGGGCACGGCACTGTGCGCTGCGTCCAAGCGTCAGACAATGCGTGACAGCCGATTTGAGGCAAGCAAGCACTTACATGCTAAACTGTGATTCTGAAATGAAACGGCCCGGTAAAGATGCCTCTCTGGCTGCGCGCAGTAATGAGGGGATCTTGAAAATGTGATGACAAGCACGAGGTCGTATTCAAGGAGGGTATATACAGTCGACTGGGAGTAATGACGTCCACACTGATAGCATACTAGAGCGAGCGGTATGATGGGAAAAGGACTGATGTCGTATATAAAGTATTGACAGCAAGGGTGAATCGGTGAAGTCTGACCATGCAATTCGCAGAGGTGAGGTTGGCTTCCAATGTGTGGGAGCAGATAGAGAAGGAAGGGACGAGCCGGACCTTCCAGTATCTCATCTATTCCAAGCCTGAAACGCGCCCCCAGTGCCCGAATCCCGGCACTAATGACGCATGAGGGAATCGCATGGCACTAACCAGGAACTCTGAATGTAAACCAGGCCCGTGTGTTTCGCGATGGAGTCGGTGTTGTATGCTGTCTTGACCGTTACTGCAGACCGCGTCTGGGACGATATAGCAGTCGCCACCGAGTAGTACTGCTCTATCAGGGCAACAGCATTCACCAGTCCATTGCCACTGCATAGTCCTTCCTTACAGCAACAAGGTGCATATCCGAAAGACTATCCCAGGTCGATAAGATGAAAGCAGCCAGAGTCCCTGGAATAACCCCATAGACTCTTCCACCCACCATGTCGACCTCGACTTCCTCCTCGATCAATCGCAAGCGTCCTAGCTCACGGGCAGCATCTAGTGTCCTCCGCCGCAATGTCTCCTACGCCAAACGGCCGGTCACAGATCAGGACGCCTACACATACGCTCTCCGGGTTGCCTATCTGGTCTACCTACTGCAACCACGCCAGAAGCGAGTTCAGCATGTGGCGAATACGAGCAAGCCCATACAGCGGACGTCGACGAGCATCAACGATATGGTCAAGGACTTCAGCCTCATTCGGGACTCGAAAAGCACTCTCTTCCCGCACGCCTTCATGGGAGCACTGGACAAGCGGATGACCGGGGTTCTAGTAGGTCAGGAGCGAATGCCGGAATATGGAGATGCTCTTGTGAAGAGGACGTTCGCGGCATTCTTGAACGAGTTCAAGAATCCGACTTTCAGGAAAGCCATGGAGAAGGATCGCAAGGTGGAGGATCTGCTGTTGATTTTCTTTTCGAAAGCTACGAAAGAGCTGCAACAGGGCAAGGCGCCTGAGGACGACAGCTGGAAGCTGATGGTCGATCGGCATGTGGCGCTGTTCGTACGTTTGATCAGCAGCGTGCTGAAAGCCAACGACTGGGTGCGAGATCGGCCGGAGCTTGGGAGCAAGCTGGCTACGCTCGAGAGTAAGCTGTTGCAACATGATCAGGATCTGGCGGACGCGAATCAAAGAAGTGGAGGGCAAGGAGGGCAGAGTGTCGAAGTTGAGATACCACGAAGCTACGAGGTCAGGGATATGCCTCTCGTGATACGAGTGTGTCGCATATTCGCAATACCCACGGTGCAGGCGCAGAACGACATCAATGCGCACAAGGCGGAGTGGACGGAGAAGGCGGCGTTGAAAGATCTGAAAGACTACCAGAATCACATGATGTTGGGAACGAAGGCCACTCTGACACGAGACGACTTCGATCTGGATGAAGCGTTCGAGACCTGGCGCAAAGGCGAATTCACGGACTTGAGCCAGATGATGCTTGCGATCGTGCAGTCGAACCCCGAACTTGCCAAGACGAGCTCAGGCAAGCAGCTGCCTGCGTATAAGAGTCAATCACAAAGCGATATTGACTACACAGAGGGTGCTCGAAGTCCAATTCGAAGCCCGAACGGACAGACCGGAGAGGGGGCCTCGAGCTACATGATTGACCAGCCTGCCGATATGAGCAGTCTGAACCTGGATGATGCGTCGCCAAGGGACTCAAGATCTGGATCGCTCGATGGTTCGGATGCCAGCTTCACGTTCATTCCGCCAGATCCACGGGCTTACTACCGGCAAATGCTGAAAATTGCCTTGTCGCATGATCTCAAGGACGAGGATCTGGAGACCGTTGTACCAGCTGACGAGAATCCTGCAAGTCGCCTTATCGGCAGGCAGACGTCTGAGCTGCTCAGTGAGATTGCCTCAAGATGGCGCGTTCCCGGCTATACTCGACTTGTGCTATTTCTAGACGTCGTGAAGGAGAAGTTCCTCGCGCAAGAGATACCTCTTGAGACCCTGGACGCCTCATTCCTGTATGTCAAAGAGCCCATACCTGAGCCGACGAAGAAAGGCAGACCACCGCTTAGCACGCAGACACAGCTGGCCTTGTTCGACCGAAGTAGATGGACGCTGTCCGATTTTACATTGTGGCAACAAGGACTCTATGCTCTTCACGATGCACTCCTGCGCGAGTTGTACGACCTCTTCCAGCAGTGCTTCGAGAGCAAGCCGCCAAGCATAGGAAGCGTGTTGTACGTTCTCGACACCCACATCTACGAGGATCCCATGTTCAATCGTTCCCCTCAAGAGATGGAGATCTTCATGACCGAGCTGCAAGAAGCTGTGAGGCAGAAGGCACGCGACAAGTATGGTGATCTACTGTCGAAGAATGTGTCCGAGAAGGCGGAGGAGTGGGAGTTCTTCAATATCATCAAACTCGGTAGTGCAGTCACAGCACTATGTGAGAAGATTCAGAAGCGGTATCGGAAGAATCCGGAGATCATGGGGGTCAATCCATTGTCTGTACTCCTGGAAGAGGTCCTGCCTAGCTTCGCCGAAGATGCAAGAGCGCTTGTCGGTCGGATCATTCAGCTTGCGAAGGAACGTGGCGAGGCCGTACCCATACAGGACGGCTTCGACCTGTACAAGGAGCTGGTGCAAATCCGACAGGTGCATGCTCAGGCTTTACCAGGTCGTGAATTTGGCTTCCATATCGAAGACTTACTCCAGGAGTTCGTGTGGCGATGGATCGCGACCACTGATCAGAAGATGCTGGACTGGATCGAAGCCAGTGTAGCACATGATGAGTTCAACGTCCGGACTGAGCACGAGGGGAACATACCTAATGACGACGAAAGGCACAGTCAGAGTGCTGTCGATGTCTTCCGAATCATGAACCAGAGTATTGACCAGATCGTTAAGCTCGAGTGGGATGACGATTTGCACTACGCTAAATTCATGACTGCGATCAGCAAAAGTGTCGGCGCGGGAGTGGCGCGATATTGTGAGCTGATTGAGAAGGCGTTCAACAAAGAGATGGATCGACAGACTCCAGAGCAAGAAGCTGCAGCATTGCGAACGCAGAAGGAGAAGTGGGTGGCGCTGGCCAAGGATACCTGGACGCAGAAGGAGAAGATCGAACCATTCCAATTCTTGCCGCATAGCTTGGTCAAGCTGAACAACATCGAGTATTCTACCCTTCAGCTGGACAGGGTGGAAAAGGAGATCAACGTTGATGCCTGCGCCGATGTGATACAGAAGCGAGACCCGCCACCTCCGCCAAGGATGAGAGGAGGCAGCAAATTTGTCTTCACGATCAAAATCATCGAAGCAGAAGATCTCAAAGCTGGCGACATGAACGGATTGAGCGATCCGTATGTCGTCCTCGGTGATGAGTACCAGAAACGCCTTGCCAAGACAAGGACGATATACGCCAATCTGAACCCTCGCTGGGATGAGAGTGTCGACATCTTGACTACTGGGCCGCTCAATGTCATTGCTACAGTCTGGGATTGGGACACTCTCGGTGACCATGACTGCCTGGGTCGGACAAGTCTAAAGCTCGACCCAAGCCACTTCAATGACTTCATGCCGCGAGAATATTGGCTAGATCTGGACACACAAGGTCGTCTGCTGATGCGAGTGAGCATGGAAGGCGAGCGCGATGACATTCAATTCTACTTCGGCAGAGCTTTCCGTACACTCAAGCGTACAGAGCGAGACATGACGAGGAAGGTAACAGACAAGCTGTCTGCGTACATCCATCAATGTCTGTCTCGGAGAACACTACGAGCATTGCTGAATCAGAACACGATCGCCAATGCTGGACTGAACTCTGTGAAGGGCTACTGGAGCAAGTACACTGGACGGCCGAGCTCGATGATGCCTGCACAGATCGGCAACACCACTGCACCGACACAGCTGGACATTAGCAACGCGCTAAAGCCACTGCTGGCGTACTTCGACGACAACTTCGCTATCATGAAGCTCACGCTGACCGACAGTGCAATGGTCATGGTGATGACGAGATTGTGGAAGGAAGTCCTAGTCACGATAGAAAGTCTGCTTATTCCACCTCTGAGCGATAAGCTGAGTGCACAACGCGCGCTATCGCAGCAAGAGGTGGATATAGTATACAAGTGGCTTCTGGTGAGTCTACCACTTCCAGTTTTCTCACAATCACACTGACATCCACACAGATCCTTTTCGAATTCTTCCATGCCGTTGACGAAGACACCAAAGAATCCCTTGGCGTCCCCATGGACATTCTCAAGTCTCCCAAATACCACGACCTCCAAAACCTCGCCTTCTTCTACTTCGAATCCACAGAAAACCTAATCCGCACCTCCGAATCAATGGCCACCGCAACCGCCGCGCGCCAGTCCGAAGCCTCCGCCCGCCTCAACCGGCTCTCCGCGCCTCCCGCCTTGACCTCCTCGAACACCATCAGCATGTTCGCTGCGTTACCGTCGACAAGAAGGTCCAAGAGTATCATGTTGAGTCGGAACCTGGGAACTATCAAGAAGGCTAAGGAAGCTAAGAGGCAGGAAGCGCAAGCGGATCCCAGTGATGATATCATCTTGAGGATCCTGAGAATGAGGAGTGAAGCGGAGAGGTACCTGAGGGACAGATCGCGGCAGAAGGACAGGTTGGCGGCTGCAGCGGCGGCAGAGCTGATCGTGAGACAGAGTTTGCAGGCGGGACGGGGAGGGATTGGGGTGATCGGGAGGGGGCAGAGTATCGTGAGATGAGCGGGATGGGGTTTGATGACGGCGGCGTGGAGTTCGGGACATTCAGGGGAAGGAAGATATACCATTATGGGAATGTGGGCGGCGCATTGCTCGGGCGGGCATGTAAAAGGTGGAATGAACTGGGCTATGACCACGAAGGCATATGTGTACACGTGCCTACCTCAAGGCCCTTGCTCCCGACCATGTAATCCTACGACGATTCACCGACCTCCGGCTACCACGTGCATCTGAACGTCAACCACGCGATGCAGCAGACGTGGTCTCCTCGTGTACTTTATGCGATTACGCACCATCTTGCTCGAGTCCATCGGTCACAGCTGACGTGTGAAGCCGTCCCCTCAGAAGCCCCATTTCCCAGCATTTACAGCTGTGCGAAGAGATGAATGCTTCACCAAACTGCCTCGTTGCGCCATCAGCGCGTTACCCGACCCATCTCCATGCAATTGAGCAGCGAACGAGCCAGCCCCGCTTTCAAAGTCGGCTCCTTGGCTGGCGGAAGGCTAAGTCCCTCTACTATTGAATCGTTGAGATTCGAGTACGTCCGAAGCACTTGAGGACTGATGCGCAACATACACATACCACTTTTCCTGGCGAGTAGTTGTAATGTCGACCAGTCCGATCCACCGAGCGGTCTCACAGCGATGAACCACCTAGCTCCTGGAAGTGGGGTCAAGATGATGGTGTAGTGAGGGCTGTAGATCGTGTGGTTCTCGTTCTTGTAGTGGCCGTGGAGTACCAGCTTAGTGATGCACGACAGATCTGCTTCGTCGCAAGCATTGCTTCGCACGTGCTGGATAACGCTGCTGCTGATTTGGTTGTACTGAGCGTGGAACACAGTCCTGGAGAGGTATTGGCGGAAAGGCGCCTTGTAAATTGCATTCGCCTCGGCGTAGATCATTTGACAGGCGAGGAGGATGCTCTTCTGAGGTGCGCATTGGCGCAGCTGATTCGATTCGACGCGCAGAGTGGCTGGAGTGAAGATCAGATTGTAAAAGCGGTTGCGGAGCTCTGGTGCGAGGTCGAGGAGACGGCTGCTAGTCTGTGGGTTCGTCGCCATGATTGCGGTCGGAGCATAGTTGGTGAATGTCCGTGGCAAAGTGATGGAGGGAGCAGGTAGACTTCGAAGAGAGATGCTGGTACAGTGGACTTAAGTCCTCACACCAAACATACGTCCTTAGCACCTGCCATCCCTTCACATCCGGCGACGCAGCTAATCTTCTACATTATAGCCGTCCATTGGAGTCTCCGCACGGCTTATATACTGTGCTGTATCCTTCACTTCGGTGCAAACGATCGATTAACTCTTCCCCTCAGCGACACCGCTCTCGGAGAACAAATCGTAAGAAGTGGCAGTCTCCCTCACTAATTTGATCACGGCAGCTTAATTGCCTCATGGGCGCCGAGTATCTGCAACAAGTATTGGTCAGCTGCTTCGCACGATGTTAAACTCGTACTGACGCTCTCTGCTCTTCAAGATTTGGTACCCGCTGTACTCTTCCAGGCCATCGTTTGACGGATCCACAAGACCCTCATCGTTGCGGGTCTCGTCATGATCAAGCCAACTACAGCGATCGAGGATCACAAGTAGCCACTCCTTCGACATTGTGACTACAGGAAGTGGCGGACGATGAGCAGCGCCATCTTCGCCACCACGCTCCTGCTTCCTGATCCACATCTCGTAGTCGGCGAAATGCTTGGTGAAGCAGCGTTTCGTACGAAATCGAGTCTCATATCCGCCAAGAACATATAGCACCGCGTCGTAGAGCGGACTTTCGTTTGTAAAAATGCAGGCGTGAATGAAGAGCGTCTTGATGTGGGCGATGTCCTCGTCAAGGCTGCTTTGCTCCTGACATAGTCTTCGCCGGCTGGCTTCCCATGAACACAGAATACCGTGGACTCCATATAGCTGCGGAATGCTGCTTTGTAAATACCTCCAGCCTCCTTGTTGATGAGCTTGCACGTCAAGAGGAGGGCCATTTGCCGTCCCCGGCAGCGCATCAGACTCAACGTAACACGAGGGGTGTCATGAGTGAAGATGTGGTCGTAGACCTGGTTGCGGAGCTCTGGTGCTAGCTCAAGAAGGCGGCAGCGAGCTGAGAGTAACGACGACATGATAGGAGTCGTGTTCGTGGCAGAGTGTCCATCGCCGGAGTATGAGGTAGCTGGTTTACTTATAGTGAGTTGTCACAGAAAAGAGCTATTCTACCTTGAGGAGCGAGTGTGAAACTGGATGTCCACTTCTCAATATGGCGTCTCAGGGCACGGTAGCAGCTGCTGTCTTTTGGCCGCACATGGTCTCTCCACGGTTTGTGAGCGAAAAAGTGTAAACTCATGGATATCCCGTCAACAACGCCAGCATCGATACAAATGCTCTTTACGTGATCCAAGTCAACTGCTTTCACACTCCTGATGAAGAATGGAGCATGGGTTCGCAATAGGAGTTGCGACACTGAAGGTGTTCAGGGTCCGGTACTCCTGATATGCATGCTTGTACATCGCAGCGGCCTCGTTGTAGGTCCTCTGGCAAGCGAGTAAGACACTATTGAAGGGACAGTGAAATTTCGCCCGGTCCAGGCTGTGACTGGACGTGTTACACGCAAAATCGTAGGTATAGATGAGGGTCCGTAGCTCTGGCGCAAGTCGAAATAGCGGACTGAAGTCTTGTGAGTTACAAGGCCAGAAGCGCATGACTGCCTTTCCTTTGGGAATCAAGACTGTCTGTGGTACTGTGTCCGTCATGATGCCGGCAGCAATTGCGAGGCCAAATGACCGCGACGTTGATAGCAGACAAAGAAATGTCCTATATGCAGGAGAGCACTTACATTACCATCGAGATGTCTTAAGTCCCAATGAGAACTCACGTTTCACTGGCGACGGCCTACGACCTTACGTTGACGCCCTATGCCGTGTTACCGTCTGCTGCTTCCTTACACATCATGAACATTCTCATCTCGTTTTCAACCATTGCAACACGTCTCCCGCGTTCCGATCTGGTGGAAACACGGGATACCACACATGAACCACTTTTCCGTCCTGCACAGCAAGAGCCATACGTTTGATCAATGTCTTTCCCTCCCACTCCATGGTTGGCAACTTCAAAGCCTTGACTAGCTCCAGTCTCTCATCACTGAGCAGATGATACGGCAATCGGGTCCGTTCGCGAAGTTCCTGCTGGTAGGCAGTGCTTTGCGTGCTGACACCGAAGATCTTCTCGACGCCGGTAGAAAGGATATTGTCGCTGGCATCGCGAAAGGAGCAAGCTTGCGGCGTGCAACCACGGGCGCCAGGTATCGAGTTCCATTCGTCTGGGACAGTCTCGCCAGGAGCCGCAGTACGAGGGTATAGGAAGACGATATTGAGTCCAGGGAGAGTCGACAAGTCTACCTGCTCACCGGATGTCGACGGTAGTTGCACAGACGAGATGTCAGATTCCTCGAGATGTTTGGCGCCGCCGTCGTCGACTGGCGCCGGGATGTTGGTCGGGACAGGAAAGCTGTGCTCTAAGGTCGTTGTTAGCGGTGTGGCAAGGTTCGTTCCCGGAAGACTTGCGAGCCATGGTGAACCAAGAGCGGCAAAGTTCGTGCACTGACGCTGTGTCTAGGTAGTTGAAGGTAGGATTGGGATCGCCGTGGGTCAGAAAATGAAATCAGGATTGATATCGTCAAGATGAATCCCACGCGTGAAGCGGGGTAGAGAAGTCAAACCTTCTATACACAATATACAACCAACTCAACTATAGACAAGAATTGAAACCGCAGGCACCCGCTTGAGCGACCACCGGAGCCACATTGGACATGCCTAATACCTCACAAGCTCTTGATGGCATTGAGGTATGTCTGTCCGCTCGTCGTCAGCTTGCCGGCGCTGTCGGTCAAAGGCCACACATTGCCCAATCCGTTCCCGTTGCTCGGACCAAACGCAACGACGTGCTCGTTCGACTGAAAGTAAGCCACAGCATCGTTGATCAGGCTATTGACCTGTGTCTGATCTGTGCAAGGGCTCCAGCTTGGTGTGTCATTCACGCAGGCGAACTCGGAAACCCAGATCGGCTTTTGGTAGGTGTTCCACTATGACTATGTTAGCATGGACCACGTCGGGATTTTGGAGAGTGGAGAAGACTCACGTAGTACTCAACCACCGCTTTCACGCCGTCAAGGTCCGGCTTGTTGATGTGTACAGATGTGACATCCCACTCAGTGCTGATGGCAGACTTGAATGGTGTAAGGAAGTCCTCATCTTTCTGCTTGCACATGCTAGGCGATCCAAGGACCGTCCCTTCTTTCGCAAGAGGTGCGATGAGAGAGTCCCAATCGCTGGCAGCCTCGCCTGTGGTCATCTCAGACGAGTCAGGGCAGTTACAGTCTGGCTCGTAGAAGCCGAACATGATCTCTGGGACAGTGTTGGTGGCCACCAAGCTGTTGTAGGCGGCAAGACGGGCCTGGGTGTCTGCGCAAGTGCTTCCATCGCCACCCCACAGCATTGGAATGCCCTGCACGCCTTGAGAGTCGGGCGTCGTGGCGGTATAGTCGGAGTACCAGCTGATATAGGGTGCGAGGTCTGCAAAAGCCTCCTTCTCCTGGCAGCCGACGTAGCCAGAAAGCCCAGCTTTCTTTCCCCGAGGCGTCAGGCTAGACTTGGTGATGCCAGACGCTGAGGTCTGAGTTGAGGTAGTCGTAGTAGCGCTGCTGTACGCGCTCGGCGCTTGCTCAGCCGAGGATGTCGACGTAGTCGGTGCAGCGTACGAGGTCGGTACGGCTTCGCTAGAGCTGGAGGTGCTGGTACTGTATACGGATGACGCAAGGATGGCCTTCTCGGCGGAGGCGCTCGACGAAGTGGTCGTTGGCACCGAAGATGCAGCGACCTCTGTCGTGGGGTCGACAGGTGTAGATACGGCTGAAGGTGCCTGGTGATACTGCGAGGCTGCCGCGGGAACATCTTCGCCAGCAGTCACGTACCTTGTGACAGTCGTGTACACCCACTCCACCGTCGTGTCGACAACTCGGCGCTCGTGGCGATGTGCATGGTTTAAATGCTCGGCATTGGCAGCATGCACGAGTGCGGCGCCGAAGAGTACAAGTGAGTACTGCATCTTGCAATAGCGTTGGGGTAGCTGCTCTTCTCGCTGAATTGAAAATGAGTGACAGTGCGAGGAGTCTAGCTCTCTAGCACACAAGTAATGAACGTGATGAACAGAGAGAAAGTATACAAGCTCGTGAAAACACAACAAGAGACTGAGAGTCTCAACGGTCGGGTCGAGATACAGTACAAACCTCATTACTGCAGATTCAGGGCAGGTGTCCGGTCCAGTACCCGAGCCGCTGACGGAGTCGACCGGTCTACGTGAGCCATAGACCTGGTCGTCAAGGCAAGCATTGGTCCACGCAGCCTGTGCCCAGCGCCGATGTTGCATGCAAGACGTGCGAAGGAGGAGTAGGTAATTTCGATTTGAAACGTCTACTCCGTGAGACAACTGCGGCCCGTTGCGAGAGCCACGCGAACGCGTCGCAAAGGCTTTTGGTCGAAATGATACAGAGATTCTACAAGTCCAAGTAGATGATGCCCTCGTTGAATAGTGCTCGAGCTGACGGAAACAATAGAAGCACTTTACTCAACGGCCTCGCTATACAGCCCTTCGAGTTCGAGACTAGACACGACACGCTTTCCAGGAGTTCTGATGCTTCATGTCAACCAATTTATGACCGAATTGCTCATTACCGCACCGATCAGTTCAATCAATATGAGTGACCTTGACGGTCTCACGATCATGGACAGTATCCGCGAGGCCGGTCGGTGATTATGTAGTCTTGCTATCGAACAGGTACCCTAGATGTACTGTGATCCATCTACCAACAGTCGAAATCAACACCATTGTGCAAAAGCTGCGCTCGAACGCTCTGATATCGCCTCGAAATGCGATGAAGATAGCCTCCCTTCTTTACTCGTTCCATTCGTCGGGCCCTGTCGTCAAGTGCCCGCTTATTTGGCGCCTGGCCCCTTCAAGCAACAGTGACATCGCGTTGATGCCTTCCAGTCCGGCTGCCCATCCGTTCACACCTGGACACCTCCGCCTCTCCTCTCGACCTCTTCAACCCCAAAACCGAAGACCAATCGATACAGATCCCTCACCCAAGCCCATTGCTCGTGCCTTCCAAGCCACTTGACACTCTTTGCCGTATCGCTAGCGCCAAGCCTTCTGCTTGGCAACCCCTGCGCGCTGCCCATACTCTTGTCGTTGACGACGAGCTTCTGATAGATTCCCCAAACCTTGATCTGCCATGGTAGCGTTCCGAATGAGCTGTTTGGCTGTGCCTGGATGTAAGCTGGTAAAGGTTGCGGAGAAGAGCGAGAGTAGCCTGTGTTAAGTGCGGCCTTGAGTAGGAGATACCGCAGGCGGGTTAGATGGGCTTCTTCGGAGCCTGCAGTGGCTGTGCTGGAGGTGCGCTGGGATGAAGCAGACTCGGAGTAGCCTGAGAGGACGCTCGCGTTACTTGACCAGCGATCGTGATGTGGAGCACTTGCGCGTAAAGACCCATTGTTACTGCTACCGCTTGCCGGACCGAGGACTAGGATATTTGGGATGTTCACAGAATCTGGGGAGGAGCTCGCCGTTGTGGCATCGTCAAAGATTGTCGTTGGTGTTTCGGGAGGTAGTGAAGCGGATGCATCGTGGTAGTGGCGATCGCTGAGGCTGGAGTTGCTACGATCTGCTGAGCCTCTTGCGGAGCTCAGAGATGACTTGGATCGATGTGGAAAGGTTGCTTGTGAAGGTCTCGGAGTTCCACGGTCGGCTTTGATCTGCGTCCAGCCCTCGCGGAAGAGATCGCAGAGCTCCCAACAGGATTGCACTGCCGAGCCAAGCAGCTCTTCGTCTGGTGTGCGACCTTCCCTGCTTGACTGTCGCAGATTGAAAAGCATTTCCGCCAGTGACCAACAAGCTCGTAAAAGTGCATCTGTTTCAGGCGGTAGATCTGTGGGTAGTTTCATCAGTCGATGACACAATGTCACGTAGAAGTCCAGCGTTCGCTCATTGAAAGCATCCGGTAGAGTTCGATCATGCGTGTTGTACAAGTGATTGCTCAGCTCAAAGCTCACGCGCAGGACAGAATCTGAAGCTTCGTCGCCCTTTTGTCGGCACTCGAACAAGGACTGACAGAAGTCTCGACACAGCTCCAAGGTCGGTGTAGTCTGCGATGCATGATTTTCGTCCCGCGACTCGTACAATTGTTGGCAGAGCCTCCAGCAACTTCGCCACGCGGATTGCTGCTGCTCCTGTCGTCCAGCAAACTTGAACGTTCGCATCCGGTGGCTTGAAGACAGACCCGCAAGAGTGTTACACAAGGTCCAGCATTCGCTAAGAGCATCCCGCAGCTTTTTCAGCTCATCACTAGCGTTCTCCAGAGCTTGTCGAGCTTGCTGCATTGAGCCATCGCCGACTAGACCAGCAGTACCCGGCTGCTCGTCCTCGTCGCCATCTCTCGCTGCTTCGGGGATGTCTGTAACTCATCAGCTCCACATTCTTACGTCGATGTCGGGTCCCGGTGCGCTTTACCTTCCAGACTTGACAATCTCCGACTCTTCCTCTTCTCCAGCTCCTCGTCAACCTCATTTCTCGTCTGTGCCCGTGGCGTAGACCGATCTGCAAAATGAGGGAGATCGGTGTTCACAGGCGACATAGTCGAAGGCCGCTATCCCACTGCGTCAGCACATATCTCACTGTTCACAATTTCACAGTGCCACACCTTATCCTCAGGCATCAAACTCGCTTCGGGCGTACTGGGCGACCGCACCCCCGGCGATATCCCGTGACTCCCACTCCCCGGCGACACTAGATCCTTAAACCCGTTGGGCACATGTATAACGCTCTGCGGCGCATCATCCTGCGAGTCCGAACGGGGCAGATTCGGCAGGTGCGTTATCAGTGGAGGTGGTCGTTCCTGCTCAAGCAGCGCATGTCAGCTCGGACTTCACCGGCTGCTAAAGACATAACAAAGTACTCACACTATTCGCACTTTGCGGACTGCGGATCTCGATGTCCGGCGACTTGATCTCGATGTCTGCTGTGGGTATTGGGGATTTGATTTCGGGCTCCTCCTGCGCGTCCTCCTCTATGTCTGTGCTTTCTGTGCCGTTGGAGTCGACTGGGGAGGGCTCGATTTGGGAGGGGTATGGGCTTGCAGGCGGCGCAAGAGAATCGGATGGGCCAGAAGACCTGTTTGGGGCGAAGTCAGCAGTGCGCCTCAGCTTGGTGCCACAGCTTCTTCGGTACCTGTTCGAGTGGCCGGGGTGGAAAGAACTGAAAGGCGCAGGCGAGTTGGGCGAGTCGCCATAAGGTGAGAAAGCAGAGGTCAATCCGCCAGTAGGAGAAGGCATGAGCGGGCTCTTCAATGCCATGGTGGCGGCGCGTCGTATGTAATAATTATTAGGTCTGCGCAACCCAAAGTGGCCCACTGCAAGCACAGCTTAAGCAGTGACCAGGACCAACAAGTTCCAACGCCTTACAAGCGCCGCATGGCAAAGTAGTATAGGCGCGTAAGTGCAGCGGAAGGACAAGCGACGTCGCTAAATGATCGAAGTAGAATGGAAGATGTATGTAGCGAGAGAGCACTGAGCTCCCGCGCGATGTTCAGCCTGACAAGGTGCGCGGATGGGCTATCTCACCCGCTGTGCCGATGCGGCGCAGTTGGCGATCCCTAATGGGATATGTTAGGTGGAGGATGGCTACCTTTGTTCATTTCGATGGACGGAGGCAGTCAGGAAGCGGCAGTCATACACAGTACTGTGCAGCTTCGGCTTCACTTCATGATCCTTCGATCGCTCCTTCCTGCAGTGATGTGCCATAGCATACAGTCCCTCGACAAGGTTCACGTTCACTGCGCGTTATCCCCGCAATCCAATCTCGCGTGGGATGCGATGCGCACTGACTCGCGGTGACAATCGCTGCAAGCCCCCAATCGCACCCTGCAGTCGAGGAAACCTCCTACTCTCAGCAGAGCGCAATACAGTTGAACTCCGCCGAGACACTTGAACTACAGTGAATTTTCTTACCACCAGATTCGACTTTCGCGCAGGCTTAAGCCGCTTCACCGGTCCTCGGCAGCTCGCAACCTAGAAGCCGGTGTGATATGAGCTTAATGCTTGCGAGGCACGCGCTTAAGCGCCGGTGGCTGCATGCAATGCCCGTTGGCCTCTATGCACGTCGCTTCTTGCGCTTGGGCGATGCTGTTGCAACGGTCCGACAGCAAGCAAGTCATTGAAACCACTTGGACTTGCGCTTGAGATGGGCGATCAGGTCTGGGGTCTTGAGATCTGGGACTTGATCCGTCCTTCGGCTGATCGCTCGATATACACCAAGTGATGATAGCTGATTTCCACGCCTCATGCCTTTTCTCCTTCGACCGTAAGGGCACACTCGAGGTCGCTCTGTGTCTGATTACCCGACATGCACCGCCGCCTCGCGAGCGCGCTTCCATGCAGTTGGGATTGCAATTAGCCGCAAATCATCATTTCGTAGACGCGACGACTTGGCAGGTCTATGTAGGCATCAAGCGCAAGCTCGCCTCCGCAGCAACCGCAAGCCCCACGCCGTCAGTCGTAGCAGATCTCGCTTATCATAGCGTTCCTCAGTCTGCGCCGCCTGTGCTTGGGCGGGATTGCAGCTTGTTGCGGACATGATATTGCTGGTCAGATCAGCCCTCGCATCGTCTGTGCCTCGAGACGCCGATATAGTGGACGGCGGTGCAGAGCACTGCACATCAGGGGGTGTTCCATGCGCGTTGGCGTACGACGACGCCTCCATGCAATCTGCCTCCCTTCACTGTGCTGTTCATGAGCAGTGATGACCATCACTCTCACCCAGCAGCAGGCGCTTTCGGCATCGGGAACCTCTCCATCAGTTCTTCGATCTTCGGTATCAGTTCCGGTATTCGGAATGGCTTGCTCACAACATCGTCCTGAGAAACGTCAGCATCACTTCCACCCCGTGACTAGCACACACCATGATCTCCACTTACCATCCCCGCGTCCAACGCAGTCTGGATCTGCTCACTCCTCGCGTTCGCCGTCACAGCAATGATAGGGATATGTCCCCTGAGCTTGCCCTCCCGTTCCATCTCTCTGATTCTCCGCGTGCAAGTCAAGCCATCCATGACCGGCATTTCTTGGTCCATCAAGACAACGCCTAGCTCTAGCGTCCCGCCTGCAGACCAGTACGTGCTTTGTGCAAGCTTCTCAAGGGCTTCGCCACCGTGATTGGCAACGTGCACTTCCGTCCCCATGTTGCGGAGTTGCTTTTGCAGCACTTTCTGGTTGACGAGGTTGTCTTCCACAATGAGCACCTTCTTCTTGATTGGCGTCGTAGGCTTGGCAGGTACTGGTGCCGTGGTGCCATTCGAGCCGAGGGTAGGCACTATACCGCTCCTAGTGCGGCGATCGACCGTGTCTCGTCGTTGGGCGGCGTTAAGACCAGAGGCCTCGTTGACGGAAGGCGGCGTGCTCCGTCTTGCAGCGACGTAGAAGGCAAAAATGGAGCCTTTTCCAGCCTCGCTCTCGACGCCGATCTCTCCGCCTTGTAATTCGGTAAGTTCTCTGGAGATAAATAGGCCCAAACCCGAGCCTCCATATTGCACATGCGTTCGTGGACTCGCCTGCGAGAATCTCATGAATAGCATCTTTTTCTCTTCTCCGCTTAGACCTCTCCCGGTGTCTCTCACACTGAAGAGGATGTACACCTTGTCTCCAGTGCCCCAATCCTTGTCCTCTTCCATTTTGGCCTCTATCTTGCGATTCCTGGTAGCAAAATACTTGACTGGCGCCCCCTCGCTGCCATTGGGCCTAGTATTGCTGGCCGCTATACTGACTGTGATTGTTCGTTTGCTCTCCGTAGTGGTGAATTTGATCGCATTAGTTGTGAGATTGATAAGGACCTGCAGCACACGCGACGGGTCAAAGCGCACCCAATCGAGGTTCATGGACTTGTAAGACTGATCAACGACGAAGCGCATCTGTATATCAGCAGCTTGCAGCTCGCCTTCGTGCATCTTCAACGCTCGTTGGACTACGTTCAAGGGCTGCGCATCGACTGGCGTCACCAATAGCAGCGCAGAGTCGAGCTTCGAAAGGGTGAGAATGTCGTCCACGATCCGCTTCTGGTGCTGAGAGCACAGGTTGATGGTTTGTGCTGCGTCTAGACAGCTCGCAAGCATCTCTTCGGTGATTGGTCGTGAATCTGAAGATGGGTGCTTAGCACGAAGTTCGGTGAGTGATCCGATAATTTCATCGCTGCACTGCAGTATCGCCGAGAGAGGATTCCGCATTTCGTGGGAGGTTATGTCGATGAAGTTCTCTTGTTGGCGTTTCAGCTCGACGGCTTCCTCCATCTTGCGAGTCTGTATGCCTTCCGCCCATTTCTGTTGCGAGATGTTGGTAATGCTCCCAAACACGATCTTCAGTCGCCCGTCAACATGTTGCTCAGGATATGCAGAGAACAGCACCCATGTATCACCTCGAACACCATTCCGGCCCTCCCACTGAGCTTTGAAACGGAACTCGTTGCTCACTGGCTTCACATCTTGTACGACAATGCGCCACAGAGATTTGACCAGCTCGAGATCATCAGGCATTACAGCATCCATCCAAGTGTCTGCCATGCGTTGACCTTTCGGAACGCGAGACAACTCGTGCCAAGCATCATTAGCGAATGTGATCTTGCCGTCCGATGAGGCAATGAACATTCCGACTGGCGCAAACTCAGCCATTCGAGTGAATTTAGTTTCACTTTCGATAGCTTCCTGCGTTCGTGCTGCGAGTTGCTCAGAGAGCTCAATGCGATCCAGTGCAGCGAGCTTCGCAGCCTTCTGCCCACGTCGGATCTCCTCTTCGAACAGCACCACAGATGCGAGTGAGGTCGCCAGCTGGCGTGCAAGTAATTGCACGAATAAGCTGTAGTCGTCATCATATGGTCGCCTCGGATTCACGCCCAATACCAGGTAGCCAAGCGCCGAGTCCCCGGTCATCGGATGAATTGGACAGACCACGACTGAAGTGCACGGATCACCAAATCCTCTCCACTCCAGCCCTTCGAGCAGTGAGGCGGGTAGATCATCAGTTCCAACCTCCATCACTTTAGGTCGATCACTTTTCATCACTTCACGGAACTGAGGGCCGAAGCCATCAGTTCCGTTCTTCAGTTCGATCATCTCAGGTGAACAGGCATGTCCTACTGGCACGCCAAGAGCACCCTCCAAGAAGCATTGCCGTGTACCGAAGCCAGAATTGGAATAGACGCTGCTGCTGTCACTATCGCTCTCATCCATTACAGAGTAAAGCAGTAGGAAGGGTGAGTCAGCCTCGTTGACTGTTGATAGTTAGCATCCATTACTGCGCTTAAAACCTCATTCTGTGACATACACTCGAAGGCACCCTGTACCTGTGCCCAGAAACCCTTGACATCACGTGCAGAAGCAGTGCGTTCTCCAACTTCACGGAGAGTGAGCATCCTCCGCTCTGCAATCTTTCTCCTCGTCTTCTCGAAGGCAGGGTTGTACAAGCCCATAACCGTGCCCTCGCCACCCACCATCGGAATGATGGACCAGGAGAAGTACGTCTCTTCGAGGAAGTTGCTGCGCTTGATGAATAAACAGTCATCGTCTTTCATTGTCGCTTCTCCAGTCAAGCGTGCATTAGCGAATACATCCTTCACCTCATGCCAGATTTCTGCCCACGCTACGGCATAGCTCTGACCCATGAGTGTAGGGTGCTTCTGGCCAGCAAGTACGATATAAGCTTCATTGTAGATTGCAATTAGATCCTCGCCCCAATACATCGCTGCAGGGTGCGGTGAGGCCATGATGAGGTTGCACATCTGCCTCAAATCATTCGTCCACCCTTCGATCGGTCCGAGACTAGTGCTACCCCAATCGATCGAGCGAGCGAACTGAATGTGTTTGGGCAAGCTATCGGACAGAGGTAGACGCGTCCAATCAAAGCTCGCTTTGCTCTTTACATCATAAGGAGTTGTAGGGATGTGATTATTGAACCAGTCAATGTTCGGGCCCGAATGTGGCACGTCATTCGGACCCAGGACACGTTGTACGTACGCATTTGGAGTGGGCAGTAGCCCAGCGACCTCATCGGGCGTTTCATATTTGTTGGCAGATGCTGGCTCGATGCTCTCAATTGGTTGAGCAAGGCCAGGACTCACCGGCGTGTTCTTATCGGTTGTGATTATACCAGCTGCGCCAAAGTAGTCGCTGGGCTCGGAGGCATGCCCTTGAGCGGGTACAGAGCTTGCCACACTCGTCGGTCGTGCGAGGCTTGGCTTTCGCTGGGTCGATGCTTCTGGTGATTGGAACGAGCCACTGATAATGCGTAACCGCTTTCGTAATGTCGAGCACGTCCAGAGGATCCCCGCAAATGCAAATGCCGGCAGACAAACATTCAAGCTCTCACCGTGTATTGTAGCGCTCAAAAGCCAAGACTTGAACTCGAGGTATGTCTTCGTTCCCGGCGATTCGCCCTCTGTCGATATACCCTGCACACTTTCGAG
>JAVRRP010000201.1:0-24326 GCA_036872775.1 Oleoguttula sp. CCFEE 5521
GCACGACGGAGCGAAGAGATCTCCTGACCACGTAATAGAAGTGACTGCGACGCCAGGCGGTTGAAAAGGTCATGGTTTGCTATTGGAGCTGACAGGGCTGCCCAGAGGGGAAAGGCTGGGATGTGCGTTTCTGGGAAGACGACGAGGTCGGCTTTGTTGGCTGCTGCTTCGCGGATGAGGGCGATGGTTTTTTGGACTGTGGCGGCGGTGTCGAGGAAGATGGGGGAGACGTTGCAGGCTAGGTATCATGGTCAGCGGGGGAAGCGTATAGGAGAGTGGTCGGAGTTTGATTGAGAGGAGCTTCTTACCAGCTACGCGGACTTTGGGAAGCCAGGTGGTGGATGCCATGATATGTGATTGAATGGAAGCCGAGGGAGCTTTTATGCTTCGCTCAGCTGGAGGACTGGGGCTTTGGTTGTCCTTGAACCAATGGCTTGACATTTGTCAGGATGCTGCTCGTTCTTGGAGTCATATGCCATTGGGAGCGGGGTCATGCTTGGCGGAGCAATTCGTCGTACTTTCGCACGCCCTGTCGTTGATCTTGTCGTGAAGCACCGGGTATTGCGGATTGAAGCTAAGTTGTCTTACCAATCCTGCGGCTAAACGATAAATGAGTCGTACACTGTACATCAGCTATGGTACACTCCAATGCTCTCGCTATACAGACCGATCCCGAACATCCTCATGAGAACGCCCGTGTCCCAACAGCAATGCCCAGGGTATCTCGAACACCGCCCAATGCGCCTGACTTTCTAAAGAGTCTCGATCCCTTACGCTAACCTCATCCTCTGCCCCCGAAACACCAGTCGTTGCGGATACACCAGGTACTCCGCCACACTACATCCCAGCCTAAGCCGCTGCTCTTCATGAAGCTGATATCGTCGCCATCTTTCGTTGTCCCAGTCAGCTGGCCTGCGAACGCCATTCATGAAAGAGTTCGTGTTCAGTCCTGCATCCGGATGCATTCGTGCATCAGGATAGAGTGCTCCTGCAGCTGCAAGGCTCTACCCTACAGCCAGACAGTCGTCTAGCTCGCTCATTAGGCCGTCTAGATCTGCTTTGCCGCTGCCTTGCCAGCCGGTGTCGTCTGAATCAACGTCCATGGCTGTGCTGCTGGCCTTAGTAACACCGTTTGTCAGTGGGCGGGACAGGGGACTGGCGCCATTCGTGGAGTCTGGCGGTGATGGGTAGTAAGATGCTATCAGGGATTCCGCAAGGAACGGCTCGGACTTCAAGTGTCGATTGCCGAGTTGCAGTGCCAGGCGTAGATCACTCGCGTCCAATGGCTCGTGCCGCAGTGAGAGTTCGACCTCAGCTGGCAGCAGACCAGCGGCATTACGCTGCAACACACCACGCTCAACGTCTTGCTCTTCTTTCTTGAGCTGTCGTCGGTGTTTGGCGGTGATGATACCGCCCTCGATGTTCGATTTTGAGTGTGCGCAAAGCCGCCCGATGAGATCTTTCAAGTATGCCTCTGTCGCCTGCTCCACCAATTCCGCAATCCCCTGCGCAACTCCCGCAGCACCGCCCGATAAGCCCTCTTCGTAGCAAATTGGCTCCACGCGAGTCAGCACGTTCTCCATGCTCGGGAACTCCAATGTCTCGGCAGCAAGCGGCAACGCATACTTCCGTCTGATCTCGAGATCCCAATTCGTCTTCGCCAGTCCTCCACCAGTGGGCGGCGCAATCTCGGGCTGCGCGACCTCAAGCTCTCGCCTGTACTCCAGCACTTCCTTCAGCGCCGCGTCCTGGCCGACTTTCCCTTCTCCCTTTAGCGCTTTGACTCTTCGTCGATCTCGCGCGTGCAGGCTCATCACCTCCCTCTTGAGTCTCTCCTCCGTGGCATCGTTTGTGCCTGTTGCGCCGGCAGTTTTGGTGCCGGCGGCAGGTTTGTCTGTTGCAACGACCCATGGCGCGACTTCCGTGGGCGGTGCATCGCGTTGAACGTTGGCGTAGAGGCAGGTTATGAGAGTGTTGTGGAGTGACAGAAGGGAGACGGGCGGGGCGGCGAAATTGGAGGCGGGGATTACTGAGGGAATTGGGGAGAGTAGCGGTGCGAGGACGTAGGTTAGCTCGGGTTGGGAGAGATTGCCTGCGCACGTAATTAGCAGCGTTGATCAGACGGGCGCGGAAGGTGCGATGTGTACCCAGTATAAAGGCATTGACGGCGGCCTTGTAGTCGGTCCATTGCTCCGCAAGCGCAACTTTGAGGTTTGTGTAGAGAGGTTCGAGATCGATGCGCGGGACCGGGACTTTGCCATTCTTGAGCGCACTGGGCAGCGCGCTGGTGGGCGTCTTGTTTGCGAGGGTAGGCGAAGTATTGATAGCGAGATCGGCGGGGTTCATGGTGTACTACGTTGCTCCCTCAGGGCGGAGGTTATGGGGCTGGTAAGGTATGCATAAGCGCGCTGACCTCTCTCCTGCGTGAAGTGAGCCCAGCGACTTGTGAAGCCACGATATGGATATATGCCGGCGAGAACACCAGTCAGATTTTCACGCCGTGTGGGAGCAATGCGCATCGCCCTACTGTACTCATATGTCGCTGGTGATCCCCATATGCCAAGGAGGAAGTCGCGGGGTGTCGGGATCTTCCGCAGAGCCCCACTTCTGCATCGACGTGAACATGAACCCAAGTACCAGAGCATGCTCCTAAATGTATGCACCATCACTCACAACCAGATCACGCTATCATACCGAAGGATGGCTGTTACCTCCTAGTGCAGGGCGAGTCGTCAGCCGCCAAATTGCATCCATCGCTGCCCTCCAGAGTATGTGGCTGCCCATGACCGCCAGGATCATCTGCAGAACGAATCTCTCACCGGAACTGTGTTTGAGAGATGCTCCCCAGGTCTTCGTTACACCAATGACCGAGTCTCCCACCCGCGCCGTCCTATCGACAATCGGCTTTAATTGTCTGGCGAGGAAAAGTCTTCCACCAAGGCTTACCCAGTTCTCAAGGCCATTGCATCCATCCGCATTGGGAAGGTCGACATCGCGATAAGCTACACTACCATCTTACACTTCCGCATGTCGCGTCACATATGCCGGCAGTCTTGACTCGCCAACGGCGTCACACGTGCGAAGTGCGGTCATGCTAGAGATCGTCACTAGGATGCTGGCACCATTGCCGATAAGCATCGGATAAGATTGAGCCTACGCCCAATGACCTCGTGGCAGTCGGCATGCAATCGCGAGATGTCACTGTATGCTGTTGCATGACTGTGAGATTCATGGGTCTGGACGTAGGGTGTTTGTAGGTCATCCGTGCGGTGTCTCGAGGGCGACTTGAATTTCGAGGTAAGTACGAGTGTGCTCTCTCCCATCCACCCTTTTACGTCTGTCGTACTACTTCCTCTCAAGGAGAGGTCAAGATGGCGTCCTATATAACGAAGCGGCTGCCGAATGCACAGACGCTCAAGGCGCGCACGACTACACTGAAGGCATGGGAGCTGCCCAAGCAGCCCTCAGCTCTCGCGCCCGATCACATCAGAACCAATGTCGATATGGACCCAACGCCGCCAGAACAGCAGACTTGGTCGCTCTGGACGTGGATGGCATACTGGGCCACCGACATGATCAATCTGGGCACCTGGGAGACAGCCTCGTCAATCATCGCAGTCGGCCTAACTTGGCGTGAGGCCATCCCAATTATGGCTGTGGGAACCATGTGTGTCGCTATCCCAGTAGTGCTCAATGGCGCGATTGGAGCTCATCTCCATATACCATTCTCGATCATTGTCCGATCAGGCTTCGGCTACTACTTTGCCTACTTCTGTATCGCATCCCGCTCGATTCTAGCGATGTTCTGGCTAGGCATACAGTCTTACAACGGTGCATTGGCCATGACAGTCATGCTCTCGGCAATCTGGCCGTCGTATGCCAATATCCCAGACACCATAGGGGAGGAGACCCAGGGCATCTCGACGCAAGGAATGATCTCCTATACGTTATTCTGGCTAATTCAACTGCCTCTACTGCTCATCCACCCAACCCGTCTCCGCTGGCTTTTCATCGTAAAGCTCATCGTCGCACCAATCACTGCCATCGCCACCATGGCATGGTGCGTGCACAAGGCGGGCAGCAGTGGCGATCTCTTCAACCAAACCCCTTCAGTCTCCGGATCCAGCTACGCATTCCTCTGGCTCTCTTGCATGTCTTCTGTTACTGGTACCTGGGCTACGCTTGCAGTGAACATGCCAGATTTCACAAGGTACGCGCGTAGCGGTCGTGGCCAGTATATCCAGCTGCCGTTCCTGCCAATTATCTTTACGGTCTGCGGCGTTATCGGCGTAGTTACAACTTCAGCCTCGATTGTGATCTACAACGAAGGGCCTCTATGGAACCCCTTGGACATTTGCAAGCACTGGCTCGACGAGGGCCACGGAGGGCGTGCTGCAGCTTTCTTCGCAGCCCTGAGTTGGTATATTGTAAGCCAGCCTTCCCTTGAGAGACCACATAGCTTTTGTTGATAGCGACCACAGGCACAAGTCGGCACCAACATCACAGCAAATTCGATCTCGGCGGCGAATGACCTCACGGTCCTCTTCCCACGCTATGTGAATATTAAACGCGGATGCATCATTGCAGCTTTTGTTGGCGGCTGGGTCATCGTACCGTGGAAGATTCTGTCGTCTGCGGAGACTTTCCTGGCATTCATGGGAGGTTACGCGGTATTCGTACGTCGCTCAATGGCGCTTTTGCACGGGAGAGCATGCACTAACGAGTTCCAGCTCGCACCTATGGCCGGCATCATAGCAGCCGACTACTGGATCATCAAGCGTCGTCACCTCGACATCCCGGCCCTGTACAACCCGCACGGGCGATACCGCTATTGGTTCGGCGTCAATCCGCACGGCCTCATCGCATTCGTGCTCGCTGTTGCGCCGAACCTGCCTGGTCTGGCGCATGCGATCAACTTAAAAGGCACACATGTATCAGCGGGTGTGTTGAACCTGTACTCATTTGACTGGTTGTATGGGTTCGTGGTGAGTATCTTTATATATACCACTCTCGGCATGATATGGCCGCTCAAGGCGAGCTTGGTCAGTGAGACGGTTTGGGGGTTGGATGTCATTGAGGGGAGGGGAAGTGGGAGCGAGGGAGATGAGATTGGGGATGAGGAGAAGAGAGGCGGAGCGGTTGAGAATAAGATGGCAGGGGAGGGGAAGGGGTCGGAGGAGATGAGTAACATGTGAAGGGTCCTTTACTATCCACGACTATGACGACGTTGTCGGCACTCCGATGATAAGGTATCGACACAGGGCGTTCACTGCGACGTCTTCGCCAGGTCCATCGGACCTCGACATATCTGAGCGACATACAACATCTCCTTGAGCTTTTGTATGCGTAGCTACAGCGGCCACCCAGTCAGTATCTCTTCTAGAAGACGATTGGGGGCAAGCCGTGCATCTAGGCCTGGAAGCGACTCCAGACTGGAGGGTGTGTGGGTGTGCCCTTCACGTGACGCGAGAAATGACTCAGCAGTCTAGTCAGCTCAAATCTTCCAAATCCGCTGGACTGCATATCGCTAATACCTACTGTATTGTCATCAGAAGATAGATCACGTCGTCCTCCCATCGTGCTATCGCCCAATAATCATCTACAATCAGGCGTGCTGACTGGCCACCAGCGATCGAGGTCCGCAATCGTACCGCACGATTCACCCTCCCCATGCTGTTCCGCAATAGCAAAGACTGCCAATGCAAATGAATCCCTGCGCACGGAGATCACTAAGCTGAACTTAGTGAACCGACAAGTAAGCTAGAGGTGGTCTGCAAGGCATGTAGTGGTGCGATGACCAAGCTCGAGTGGTGTGGCTGCTTGAACATTTTGAAGGTGACCAAGCTCGACGACAACGATTTCGCAACACCTCACGTTCTGCAGGAGCTTAAGTATATCTTTCCTTGTCTTCATCCATCACTGGTAAAAGCAGACAACACCCTCTTCATCATGTCTTCCTCAAACCTCCCACTGCAGAATAAAGGCATATTCAAATCCCTTCCCACTTTCTCTCCTGACATCAAAGACCTCACGGCCATAGTGACCGGCGCCAATGGCATCTCTGGCTTCCATACCATGCGCGTGCTCCTTGAGTCGCCGCAGCGCTGGCAAAAAGTCTGGGCTGCGTCTCGTCGTCCTCCGCCGGAGGAGATGATGGCCCTGCTACCTGCGGAACAGCGCGCGAGAGTCGAGCACGTAGCGCTGGATTTCTTGAGCTCGCCGGAGGAGATTACAAAGGTATTGAAGGAGAAGGGCGTCACGGCTGATGTCGTCTTCTTTTACTCGTACGCGCAGCCGAAGCAAGCTTCTGCTGAGACAATGGTGGAGGTGAACTGTGAGTCTACGCGTATGGCGGCATATTTTACATAGCAGTAGAGCTGACAGGAGGGCAGCTGCGCTTCTTCGGAACTTCATCAACGCTCTTCCACAGGCGGGCATTGCGCCATCGCGCTTCCTGCTCCAGACTGGGGCGAAGACATATGGCGTGCATCTAGGGCCTGCACGCACACCACACGTCGAGTCCGATCCGCGTATCACCAAGTTTGAGCGAAATTTCTACTACCCGTAAGCAATCTGCAGCCCCAGTACACTACATCAAGGAATTGACAGGCGCGCAGTCAGGAAGATATCCTCCGGCAGTACTGCAAAGACCACCCAAAGACCAAATGGAACGTCATCACCCCCGCCTGGATCATAGGTGCCGTTAATAACGCCGCCATGAACGCCTTGCATCCGCTAGCCGTCTACGCCGCTGTGCAGGCCCACAAGAAGGAACCTCTCCACTTCCCCGGCGACTACGACTCCTGGCTCGGTGTCAATACACACTCCTCCGCGAAACTCACAGGCTATCTGAGCGAATGGGCAGTACTAGAGGAGAAGTGCGCAAACCAGACCTTCAACGCTATTGACGACTCCCTGCTACCGAACAACCGCCTCTGGCCGGAGCTGGCACGATGGTACGGCGCAGAAGCGGGTTCTGGCCCAGAGTTAGACGAGAGCAAACTGACTACCATCGATCCGGGGGATGTGCCCACGCCCCTCGGCTACGGTCCCCCACTGAAACCGCGCTTCAGCTTCACGCTCTCGCAGTGGGCGGGTAAGGCAGAAAATCAAGCGGCGTGGAAGGAGATCGTGAATGAAAAGGGGGTGACGCACAATCCTTTCGAGGATATTGGGGCGAATTTTGCCTTCGGAGAAGCGGTTGCGTGGGCCAGGGTGCTGCAGATCAGTATGAACAAGGCGAAGTACTTTGGGTGGACGGGGCATGTGGATACGCTGGAGAGTCTGTTCCTGGCATATGGGGAGTTCCAGAAGATTGGGATGTTGCCGCCGATGGTGGTGGAAAAGGCGAACCCGTTAATCTGAAAGCCCCATAGTAAAGTCATATGTGCCAAAATGTCCACGTAAGATCATCCCGTATGCGCCTGGTTCTGCCATATTGGGTGACATTCCTTCGTCGACTCACTCCTACGCCTTCTCTCCCTCAAAGAAAGCAACATACACTCCCTTCGCCGGCTGCAACACAATATCCGTCCTCATCCCCGGGAACCCATCACCTCTCTCCTCAATCCTCTCAAACCTCTGCAGAATTCTCACAACCGTATACGCCATCTCCGTGAGCGCGAATTGCTGGCCGATACAAATCCTCGGCCCGCCGTTGAAAGGCACGTATTGCCAGTGCTTCGGCTGCCAAGTGTCCCAGCGCTCGGGAACGAATTCGAGGTAGTGCGGGAATTCGGCGGAGGCGGCGGGGTAGACGTCTGGTCGCCGTTGCATGACGAGCGTGGAGTAGCCGACTGGTGTGTCTTTCAGCACGGCGATGGGTTCGGAGCCGTCTGGACCGCCGCCGTGAGGGAGCGTGGTGTCTTCTAGGGCTACGCGGACGTTGTAGGGGACTACTGGGTAGAGGCGGAGGATCTCGTTGAGGGTGTGTTGGAGATAGCGCATGTTCTTTAGCTCGGAGTAGGACGGTGTCTTGTCCGTTGATAGGCCGACGTGCGTGGAGATCTCTTGCCGGAGTTTGGCGACTACCTTGGGATTCTTGCTGAGTTCGTAGAAGAGCCATGAAAGCGTAACGGCGGTGGTGTCACGACCGGCTAGTAGGACTGCGACGATTTGGTCGCGGAGGACTGCGCGGTTGCGGGTATATGAGGCGATGGCGTGGAGGAAAGTGTAGCCTTCGTCGGACTTGGTGCGTTTCTCGAGCTCCTTTGGCGACAGCGCAAGAGCTTGATCGATGTACTTGTCAATGAAGGTATTCAGAACCTTCAACCCAGCCTTGAATTTCTTCTTCGGTACAAGACCCTGGAGTGGGCCAGCTCGAGCTATCAGGCCTTGGACGTGTTGGACAGTGGTGAAGGCTTCGGCAAAATCGCTGTTAGGTTGGTGAAGACTGTTCACGCTACCACCGAGCAGGAAGTCTGTTGCGGCGTCGAGAGTATAGCGGAAGAACAGATCGTCGGCTCTTACTGTGGCACCGTTACCGGACCCAGCAAGTAAAGGTAGTAGGACTTGTACGTGCGCCTCGAAAGTTTGTAAATCCGATACTCGATCCTTGATGAACTGTGGTCTCAGCAGCTGCCGAGCGTCGTGCCATAGTTCGCCGTCAGTAGTGAAGATGCCTGCGACTCGGTCAGCAATATATCAGGAGCAGAGGACATCGGGTCCACACACTCAGCCCGAGGAAGTCTTTCCACTCCTTCCGGAATTGCGGTCCCTTCCCATAGCTGCCGAACTGCGTCGCCAAGATAGCTTTCATGTTCTCGTCGTCGGCCGTCAGCACTAAGCGATCTCCCATAGCAATGGTCTCGACGGTCCATTGCGCCTCCCTTCGACCTTCGCTAGCAGCGGTGAAATTGCCCCACCAGAACTCATGGGCACGGTGGTTCACGACCAGATAGATGGCTTTGATGATGAATAGGACGTTGAAAGGCGTCCATGTCCGGAGCGAAGGCGCTCGAGAGCCCAATTTGTTTAGCTTATTCTCTTTGATGATTGCGGTGGCAACTGTCTTGACAAAGAATACGGAGAGAATCAGTAGGGAGCTATATGTCCAGGTCTTCGAGTACGTATTAAACTGCCACGCCGCGAGCGCCAGTAGGGCATAAGATACCGTTGGCGACGCGATCCGGTCCAGAATGTGAATGAGCGCCATCTTGTCCGACCAGACAAGGAATACCAGATACGATCGACAACACGGAGGAAAGGTAGAAACGTATACTTATACCTTCCGTCTTACTACGGACGAGGGACCGCCGCCCGCATCACCCCACACGCGAGATACCCCATGTGGATCGCGTGCAGAGTACTTGAGTAAGGGACTGAAGGAAGTCTGTTAACCGATTGCTTGGTAGTGCGAATTCCTGATCTTGTGTAACCAATGGGAACGCGATGCGAGGCCGAGGCATACGAACGTTACTTGAACGAGGTGGAGATCACATGTCAGCTTTGGTTCGGATCCTCGTTCTAGCAGTGTGTATGCGTGGTCTTCGTTGACCAAATGGACTGTTGCGTATTATACGAGGCGGTACTCGGATATGCGATTGCCGTGCACAACCGTTCGTGATTAGGGTATGTGCACATCTATTCGGTGATTTATACAGTGGAACAATTCATATCTCCTTCAAGAACCCAATCTCTACTAGCCTCTCAGTAGGCACTTTCAAGTTCGCCATCTTGCTTCTGCTGTTGTGTCTCACAAACAGGAATGCACTCAGTAGGACCTTTCGCCAGAATGGCGAGTCGGTGCGGATCTTCATCTCTTCCTTCCCAATCACATACAACACTCGATGATCGTACGCATTCTCAATGTACGCAAGATCGGAGGGTAGAGTCTCGCCTTCGTGAGTACTGGGCGAGTCGGTCGCGAATGAGTGTTTCTGGCTTGAGATGGTCTGATCTGGACGTGGCTTGTCGATGGAGTCTCGATCGAGCTTCTCAGAGAGTTGAGGTGAGAGTATCGTGTGACCATCGCGAGCACCGCCGTTGCGGTCAGCATGGCGTCGGATGATATACTCGCGCAGTTCTTTGAAGATGATCGAGGCGAGGTCAGCTGTGACTATGGCATCCATCTGCACATACTGTCAGTAAGAGATTCAGAAGAATGCATACCTCGCAGCATGACTTACGTATCCATGCCTGACGACCAAACGATAGCAATTCGGCAGGTTCAGCTCTTGCACGAAGTACCTCTCATCCGGTTCCACTGTCGGCGTCTCCACAGCCCTCATATGGAGGAACACGATCACATCTGTCTTCGTGGCTAGCTTGCCAATGAACTGCGAGAACACTACAGGCGTCTTATCACCAATCTTGTCGAAGAAGATGCCAAATCCCTTATTGGTAGCCAAAACCTCGTGGCCGTACTGCACGAGTCTGTACTCTCCATCGGTATCTTGCTTGATAAATTGCGAAGTAGGCAGGCGGTCCTCGGCTTCGGCGTGCCACTGCTGTTCCTTGCCGAATCGCCAAAGAATGAAGACCGACGCCAGGACAGAGGCGAGGGCAATGGTGAACCAGGCGCCGTCTGGTACTTTTAGTAGTGCGGAGGAGAGAAACGCGCCGTCCATGCACAAGATTGTCAGTGCTGGCAATATGACAAGATACCATGGCTTCAGCCAGACAATCAGAGCCACCAGTGTGACCATGATTGTGTCGAAGAATGTGACGAAGATGACACAGACTCCGTACGCATTTCCGAGAGAGGTGGTGTTGTTGTAGACTGCGGTAACGATGATCGTGCCTATCATGAGGAGCCAATTGGCGATCGGAACGTAAAGCTGATTGTGGTAAACTTTCGAGGTGTGGATGACTTTGATCGCCGGAAAGTAGCTAAGCTTCGTGATCTGGGCAATTAGCTGGAAGGTCGCGGTGATGATGGCTTGCGAGGCGACGATCGCCGCTAGTACTGCGAAGATAATCGAGGGAATGAGCATGCCTGGTGGTGCGGTACTGTACACCGGGTAGGCGTATGCATCTGGAAAACGACTGATGTACGCTGCTTGGCCCGCATAGGTCAATAGCAGCATTGGTAGACACCAGCCAAGCCAGCTGATTTGGATTGCGCGCATTGAGAATGCTCCCAGGTCGGCAAACAGCGCTTCCACGCCAGTGAAAGCCAGCAGTACACCTCCGAGTCTGTGCCAGCCCTCCTCTTTGTGTCGGATCAAGAACATGAACCCTTCGGCCGGATTGAAAGCTTTGAGAACCGCATAGTCGTGCATGATCAAGTTGTAGATTCCCATGCCACCTGTAAGTCCCAGCCAGATTATCACGATCGGCGCAAACGTGCTCGCCAACTTTGTTGTCCCAAAAGGCTGTAACAAGAACAGCACTACCAGCGTGCCACATGTAGCACCCACGACCGTCGAGCTCGTAACCGTCGTAGCCACGTTCAATCCTTGATACGCGCCTAGAATACTCTGCGCAGGCGTAAGAACGCCATCAGACATGACCATGCTCACTGCAAACACCCCAATGATCTTCAGCAGGCCCCTCGCAACCTTGCTCTTCTCGATGAACGTCCGTATCTTGTGGTTCCCGCCAGGCATCTCCCCTGTCTTCACCCGTTGGATCCGGATCGTGCGCTCTTTCGGATCGATGTTAGCGATCCGCGCGTACCTCGAAAGCAGCGAGTAACAGCTGAAAGTTCCTCCTTCACCCTCATTGTCCGCATGCAAGACAATGACCACATACTTCAGCGTCACCATCATAAGCAGACTCCAGATGACGAGGGACAAGATTCCAATGACATCCTCCCGCACAGGCGGCCCGCTGAAAGTGCTTGAGAAGACGTATAGCGGCGAAGTTCCTATATCGCCGTAGATGACTCCGATGCTCTGGTAAGCGAGGTACAACAACTGCTTTCCCTTGAATGTCTGCTTCACTCGGTGGTCTGTCGGGAGCCCGGCAGTCTCGGGGTCGTCTTCGAGGTTTGAACGGGACGAGCGGCGAAGGCCGCGGGAGAGAGAGCGTGTGTGGGAACGCTGGTCGGGTGTGATGGTGCGGGAGAAGACTATGCCTCGGTCTGTGTCGGCGCCTGTGGCTGTGTGATCGCGGGAAAGGGTTCTTGTGGGTCGAATGGCGTCGTCGTCGAAATGGATGCCCGTGGAGGCCATGATGGCGGTGTGAGCTGCCACGAAGGGCGCTGGATGGTATTGGGTGGCGCCGCAAAATCGTGGGTCGTAGCTGGCTCACGCTCTGTGATTTACCGTCGAGGTCTCGAGACCTGGCGATGTGAAACCTCGGTCTGGAGCTGTAGGTAGTTCACGGACGGATGATTCCGCCTGGTCGTCACTTCCGCCCACCACTGTACCACCAAGACCAGCCAATAGGCGGCGCACGTGCTTTGTCGCGCGGCGAATGCGTGCTAGTTGGAAGTGTGTTGACTCTTTACAGATTGTGTGTAGCAACGAGGAATGCAGCAAAGTAAGAAGACACAAAACAAAACTTGAGAAGAAAGCAAGAGGTGAAGCTTTGCCAAAGAACCAAGTTACATTTACCTGCGTCTCCACTCATGCTGCGCCATCAGAAAAAGTCACCTACCGCTTTCTCACATCGCATTCGTCTAGGTCGCCGCCGATGTAGCACGCTGCAGGGCTGGCAATACACTTTCTGACTTCACGTGTCGTTGCACGCGACGCCAAGTGTTATGATTGGCTGGCGTCCACGCTGAGGGATTTTCGACCACGCAAATTAACGCAAACGGCTCAAGAGTCTTGCGTCGCAGGTCTCGCGCGTGCCGGATAGTGTGTATGTGTGTATCTTCCCGACGTGTAGACGGCCGTTGGTGTCGCGTCGTCGCATCGGCGAATCGCGCTGAGCTGTAGTGGTGATGGCTTTACGTTGAGTCGCTAGATCAGCGACCTGCGTCGCCCAACCTTACGTATATTATCAAGGAGGCCGCGATGCTGTTTTGTTTGTACTTTGCTTCGATGTTCTCCTGCTGTTGGCGATTGCAAATTGGCGAATGAACTGAAGTCCTCGTGGGCCTATTCGAAGCAGTGTCTCGTCTCTCTCTTTGCTCCACAAGAGGAACCACGGCTTTCAGGTTGATGACGAGAGTGAAGTAAGGACGAAGAGGTGCAGCTGCGCCTATGTATCTAATGTGACGTCGCATGAAGGTCGCGCATGGCAAGCGTCTGCTTCATCATTTAGCAGCCTCGACAGCCTATGAGTAGGGAGACTATTACGTACATTCATACCAGCCAGCGCCACGAAAATGTAGGACCTCCGTTGCGACGCCTCTCATCAAGCATAGCCGTAGCCATGTAATGTCTCACGCTTCATCCTCATCATAAATCTTCACCTTGCCGGCATACTCCCTAATGTCACTGTACACAACCTCCTCCACCATCTCTCCACGCCCACCTGCGATCCGAAGTATCAGATCATTGAGCGAGCTTCGTCCCAGAATATCAACGTGGTCGCCAGTGTTCGGCCCGCCTCTTGGACTGAAGCGGTCGGGCTCATGTCGCATTTCGTGCACCTTGACAGAAATGTTGGCCGGATTGTAGCGCGGGATCTTCCAGCCACGATTGCACATGTATCCTGTGGAAAGGAGGTTGACAGTGCCGTCGCCTTCGCCCATGACGACGCCGTGGTCGATGGAGAGGTTAGCGTTGGTGATGGTGGTATCTGTCAAGGTGTGTCAGCGAGTATTCGCCAAAGCCCCAGGACGATAAAGGATGAGGTGTCTACCTATTGCAGCCATAGTGCGATTCTGCGAGTCAACTTCTTCACGATAGAAGTATGCTCGCTCAGTGGGTTTACCGACGCCGTAGAAACAGTAAATCTTCATGTCAGGCGCGAGAGGCAAGCGCGATTCGAGTGGATTTACCCAATGTCGGGGGATCTTCTGGTTGGCTTCTACTTCTTTGCGAGTATGTGCTACGCCTTGGCTGTAGGCATGCCGCACAGCATCCGAATACCAGTCGTCCGTGTGATCCCAGAGGTATGGCAGTGCTTGGCTGACCGTCAAGTTGCCGGGGTCTTCAGTGAGATTTGTGTCAGGTTTCCTGAACTTCAGGAAATTGCCGAACGTGATATTCTGCCCTGGCTTGTCGTCTGGCGCCCAGGTACTGTTGCCCCAGACTTCATCACCACCGATTGGCAGCATACTGCTCATGCCAGGCATTGCGCGGAAGATGTCGGCGCGTTCTTGGCGGCTCAGGAATCTTTCGAGTCCATATACTGCGAAAGCGTTGAGCTGGGCTGTGTCTTTCATCTCACCAGACAACACCGCTGGCAGATCCTTTAGGGCGCCAAGCATGCAGCCAGAGATATTGATCCAAGCCTCGACATGGTCATTCACCCATGATGGACCACCACCTCCATAACCCTCGGCCTCAACCCAATGCAAGAAGTAGTACAGCACTTGACTACCCATACTGTGGCTGAGGAGAACAGGCTTCAGTCCGCTCACTTTATTCGCAAGCTCGATATAGTTCTTGAGGCGTGTGAAGTACTGGTCCCGGATTTCGAGGTTCATGTAATTTAGTCGCCAGTCATAGGCTGCAGTGAACGCATTCGTAGGATCATATCCGATCGTCGCCAAGTTCTCCAAGATCTTATTCCAGATCCAGTAGCCCGTGATGAAGAAGTCCGCTGCATCGAACCCCTGTGCAGCTCTGAGCTTGATACCTGGTGGGTCGAGTCCAGTTGCCTTGTCAAGCATGATGTGCCGCTTCCAGCTCGCCTTGTCCAGTACCAGAGCTCGCATCATGCTCCATGATCCCCAGAGTCGCTTCCGGAAGTACTGTCTCGACTGCTCTTCAGTGCCCCAGCTCTCCAATCCAGTCGAGATGACCCCTGGAATCATGATGACCGGGTGCTTAGCCTCAATCCCCTGACTCCTAGCGTGCAACCCAACAGAGAAGGAATCATAGTCGACTAGCTTCTTCTCTTGACTCTGCAAGCAAGGTTACCTTCGTCAACATCAGTCCACGTTTGGCACAAGGTACAGTGCAAGCAGACCTACCTGCAGATTTTGCACATCCTTGATCATCCCCGCAGGTAACACGTCGAAGAGACTATCTAAGCTCATGTCCTGCAGTCCTGCTAATTCGACAAGCTTGTCCATGCTACCGTTTGGCGAAGCCAGTAAGACAGCGATCAGAACTCCGAAGAGCCCGCCCAGGCCGAACATCCAGGCATTGCGCCGCTTAAGCCCGCCGCCTGTCCTCTTCGACTTTGTGAGCTTATTGAGCTGGGCAGCGGGAACGACCTTGTACTCGCTTGGTCCATCGTCTTTACGTGGAGGCGCTGGGGAGGGTTCGCGCGAGCTCGCCGGTGTGCTGTCGGTGGAGCCCACGCCGAAGATGCGGCGGCGAAGGTCAGACATGGTCACCGAGGTGGGTGGTGAAGGCAAAGAGAGAGTGACATGAGTGATGCGCGTGATGTCTGTACTATCGCGTCTGTTATCGCAACGAATAACCGCAGTGGGCCGCGGTTTCTCAAAGCCACATTTTGGCTGCGACGTCATTCTCGCGCGTAACATGTGTTCGCATGTGCAAAGAGAGACTTCTCCAACATCACGAACCTGATCCAACCCATGAGACCAAGCCGAGTCGCGGTGAACTTTCGAAATCAGTACATGAGAGTTGTGCAGCGCAGATGATCGACCGACTGGATCACGAGGTGCGAAGCAATACGTGTACCAGAACCATCCGATGAGCAGCACCAACGCGTCTGCAGCGACGAACGAGCCAGCCGAGTCGACAAAGTCAAAGACGAGTCTTCGATATGTCTCCTACGGGTCCGAGAAGGAGTCACCATATCTACCAGCCATTCGGCAGCTGATCTCCCAAGATCTATCTGAGCCTTACAGCATCTACGTGTACAGATACTTCCTCTATCAATGGGGTGAATTATGCTTCATGGTCTGCATCTGTACTTGAAAGCGGGTCCATGGCGAAGCTAACGACTAAGTAGGCTCTCGACGACCAAGACGGTCTCGCTGGCGTTATCGTTTGTAAGCTGGAGCCTCATCGCGGAGGGCCAATGCGAGGCTATATCGCTATGCTGGCCACTCGTAAGGAGCACAGGGGGCAGGGAATCGCCACGAAACTAGTTAAGATGGCGATCGACAAGATGATCGTCGAAGAAGCCGACGAGGTGAGTTCGTCTAAGTGGCAAACGGTCAACTCGGTCGCTGACTAGTGAATATAGGTTGTACTTGAGACCGAAGTCGACAACATGCCATCACTCCGCATCTACGAGAACTTGGGCTTCATCAGGACGAAACGGCTGCATCGCTACTATCTTAATGGCAATACCGCATTCCGACTGATCCTATACCTGAAGCCTGGCGTGCCGTCGATCCCGACCTTTCCGCCGGACTACGGGCCACCTGAGGGAGCGGAACATGGCAACGGTCTGATGGACGAGGATCTAATTGCTCGCCAGACGGCACAATTGCAACTCGAGAATGCGCAGCACGAGCGTTTCGATGTGACCGGGCGCAGTAGTGCATAGTCTCTCGTTGTGGACCTTCAGAGCAGGGCTACATGGAAGCCTTACGCAATGACCCTGCTTGACCACCATCGAGATTTAAATCACATATGCCATTTGTCAGCCTCGCCGCTTGGAAGACTGTTGTGAATCTACTGGAACCGTCAAAGGCGGAGGTGATCCGTTCGTCCGAGACCGTCATGAAAGCGCACCTTGCGAACACAACTTGTTCATCTAACAGTATGATGGCGAAGGAGAATAGAGACCCGAGGTCTTCCAAGGGTGTAGTCCTGCTTGGCGTAAGTCCTCCAAGCGACATTATCACCACAGATTTCTAACATGCTTGCTAGGCCAACCGCATCTCCTCATCCATCGCCCACGCCCTTGCCCACAGTGGGTATGATGTGCACATAGTCACTCAGTCCAAAGAACCATCCTCTCCAACGCCTCACACGACGTACCACTACAGCGACCTCTCCTCCGCCTCCCTCCGACCTCTCCTCGAGTCCCTCAACCCAACTTTACTGATCAGCACCACATCTGGCGGCAACTTCGACCTCCAAACAAGCATCATAGACATCGCCATATCCGCCGGTGTGCTTCGATTCATACCTGCCGAATTCAGCCACGACACCTCGAATCCAGAAATTTGCGAGCGTCTGCCACCACACAAAGAAAGGAAAAGAGTGATAGATCATCTGCGATCATTGGCAAGCGAAGGGAAGATCGAGTGGTGCGGTATAGCGACAGGCGTACTGCTGGATCATGGCCTTTTGAGCGGGGACCTGGGATTCGAGCTGAAATGGCAGTCTGCTACGATACACGGTGACGGAGCGCAGAAATTTCCCGCGAGCTCTGTCGAATGGATTGGGCAGGCTGTGGTGGCTGCTGTGGAACATTGGGAAGAGGTTAGGAACCAGTACATCTACCTCCATGGCCTTGTCACGAGCGGGAATGAGGTTGTGCGCACGCTCGAGAAGGCTACGGGTCAGACGTGGGAGATTGGCAGGGTGGATGTGGAAGATACGCTGAGAGAAGCGGAGCAGAGAATCAAGCGAGGGTTCCCAGACGCCGGCATGTTCCTTGTGGGACGAAGCGTGCTATACGACGCGGAGGTGGATGCCGTGGGGGCATTTTCAAAGGGGGAAGGCAAGACGAAGCTCGGGCTGAAAGGCGAGAGTCTGGAGATGCTGGTTGAGGGCGTAGTGCATCAATATCAGCACCACGGCAAAGCGGACTGTGGGTGTGGCTAAAGGTTCACGAGTATAGGCTTCTAACATTTGCACACTATCACACAAGCCAAAGCCGCTCCAGTTGGCTTTCGTCGTATGCCTCTCCATTCATGATGCCACGGAGATAGCAGTCCGACTTCAGAGTCCAGCCTCCCTCAGCTTCTCGCAGCACGTACGGTACTTTACCGCCTCTGGCGACAGCCACACGATCTCCGACTTCGACAAGCGCGCCAGCTAGACCGATGTAGCCCTTGGCCGTGCGGAAAACCCGTCGATCGGTCAAACATGATAGGCCAACGCGGAAATCGTAGCTCATAGTGTCTGATTTGCCACCGAACAATCTTCGATGAGCCACAGAAACCATCGACTCTGCGACGAAGCTGGGCGTGAATGCTGGTATCCATCGTGCCAGCCTGGCGAGCGCGGCGAAGTTCTGAAGTATGCTGTAGTCCTTGCGAAGCGCCTCCGTTGATTCTGTGGTAGACTGGGCGACCAGTGTCTGCATGAGCGCGTCAGCCAAGGGCTCACCTGTGACATATGGTCTGCTGTCTGTGGACGAAAGCAGTCCGGCGGTGGCGGTCCAGTCAGCCAGGGCAAAGGAGCACTTCGGTATACGAACGCTGCCGTACACAGTACGAGGTACTCGGTCCGTCATTAGCACTGGACCGATCGCAGCGATCTCGTCCAATATGACGGCATCGATTCCGAGTGCAGTGTCGTTGTCTCGGAGATGTACTTCTTGCAGACAAGATCCGCCACCTGCATTGTAGCGCATGTCGTGAATGTCGGCGGGCCGGTTGCCCGAGTGGGCAAGACCCAGTCCAGGGCATAGACGGGTGGAAGACCAGTCCGGACACCAGGACGGTAGACCCACGATGATGTCTCCAGCGAATCGTTTCGGGACAGAGAGTATGGTCAAGTCCATCTCGGTTTGGAGCACATCCTTCGCCACTGCCCGGTACAGCGTAGCGACGTCAATGTTATAGTCTACTTTAAGTGCTTCGTGCTTGTGTAGTGTCAAAGCATCGAGCCCATATATCTTGTCTCTGGGATCAGTGGCACCAAAGGCACGATACCGGAATAGCAAGCTGAGCAGTTCGAGGTGGGTGCCCGACAGCCACTCTTCCCGAGCTCGTCTTAGGGAGTGAGATGTACGCGACACGCTCGTGGTCCACCATGTGCAGGTTGAGGTTGTCGTAGGCTTTCGTGGCCACTGTAAAGTCCTCCCAGTCGACATTCAGATCCTCGTATATGATCTCGGCGCGAGCAGCCATGGAGACTTCTTGCACCACCCAGACTCTGGCGAACCAGGTCCGATGGGTGAACGCGTTTAGCGCAGCAAGACGAGTGAACTGCTCAAGATTCTTGTAGCAACTGAAATGCTTCTCAGCCAGCGGGTCGTTAAAATCGACATCGTCCATGTCACCACCCTCCGCCAGGAAACGATCAACCGACTTTGCCAAGTCGCCTATGAGCTCCAGGGCACGGTGCGAAGTCTCATCCTCTTCGCCGAGCCAGATGAGAACACACTTAGCATTCGAGAAGATGCTTTTCATCAGCTGCACTTGCTTGCCCCTCTCGTTCACGTCCTGCTGGTTGATGCAGACGCCGTCAGCCCAAAGGTGCTTAACTTCAGTAGTCGAGCGTACTCTTCGCAGTGCGGTATGCAGATTCGTGGTGACTCTCAGGGTGTGGCCATCGCACGAAATCTCCTTTGTGCCCTTTAGGTCGCCCCAGGTGTACGACAGTGCGTCGTAACTGACGTTGCCATCAAGTCCCAACTGGTGGAGACAACACCTGACTCCGTTTGAGGGCTGACCTGGCAGTAAGTGCAAGATGCGGAATTGTGTGCCTTGCCCATTGGTGTTCAGCGGCGCGTAGCAAAAAGTCATGGTGGTATGGCCACTGGCGGTGCTGGACTCAGCAGCCGACTTGATCTACACTTACTGTCACCGGCCATGAAGCCTCAAGTATTCAGCCTACATATCGTTGACTGAGCCATCCCGGCATTGGCGAGACAATGCAGTCGCTTGCACGACCAATGAATGTGGGATCACGGCGCAGGCTGTTGCAGGTTGGCGCTTCGCCCGCGATGTCGCTTGGTCGGCGTCCTTGGCGATGGTGGCGAAGCATGGTAGATACATGTAGACCGGGTGCCACTTGTCACGAATTAGATATACTGCTTACTCCCGTCTGTGACACAGACGTATACGGCAGGCCACTCCAGGTAGAATTGATGTACAAACAGCACTACTACGATGTACTAAATGCCTACTAATTTTGCGGCGAGTCCACCTTCCTCAGATACCGCCCGTCATCCTCTTTGATTAGGTCACTCCCCTTTTCTCCTACAGCGTACGTAGTGGCCATGATATTCCCGGAGACGTGCCCTGGGAACGTCGACGCATCGACTACTCGCAAGTTGTTGACGCCCTTCACTCTCAACCGCTCATCAATCGCGTCGCCCATGGCGCAAGTCCCAATGATGTGGTACTGCGTCGAGATGTGATTTCGCACGTACTCGATCCGCTCTTCCTCGGACTCCATACTCGCATTTTGAGGCGGTAGGATGCGATCCCCGAGGCTCTTCGCGAGGATCGGGCGTTGGGCGATCTTCTCCATCCATTTCATGCCAGCAGCGAGGATCTTCGCATCGACTGGGTGCTTGAGATAGCCCACGTCGATGCGTGGGTGGGCCGTGGGGTCCGAGGAGGTAATGTGGACTGATCCGCGGGACAGAGGATGTTCGAGGCAAACTAAGAGCGAGACTCGCCCCTTGCCTTCTGTGGGTGCAGAAAAGAATTCGGTCTGATCGGAGCCTTTCGAGACGTCGAGGCCGGCGCCAATGCAGAAGGTTTGGATGTTGGCAAATGTCGGATCAGAAAGCTGCTTGATGATGACCTCCTCAGTCGCCTTCTCGAAGTCAGTCTTCGCAATGGAATGCTCTCGAATTTCTTTGATGGTCTGATCCAAGGTTTCCTTGTCGACGAGAGAGGCATAGCTAACAAATCCCATAGTCATGCCAGCACTTCCATAAGGTCCTTTGCCAGACTTTTCGTAGATCTCCTGCTGCGCCTTGGCGTAGTCGGAATTTGCCAGAGTTTCCAGAGATTGAACACCGTCAGCGAGGCTGTACATCACACCGCCTAGGACGTGATCCTGAAAGTTGGCGCCAACCCGCTTGTTCTCGACCTTGCATTCGACGCCAGCAGCTTTCAGCACCTCAGAGTCGCCAATGCCGGACAGCTCGAGGATCTGCGGGCTCTGTATTACACCGGCAGAGAGGATGACCTCCTTCGTCGCTCGAACCTCGTGGCTCTTCCCGTCGTGTTTGAAGGATACACCCTTCGCGGTGTTGCCGTCGAGTACGATGTTTGATACCATGGCTTCGGTCAGGACTTTGAGATTCTTGCGAGATTGGTTCGGCTGTAGATAGCCGGTGGCGGCATAGCTGCGTCTGCCGTTCTCAGTCGAGCGATTGACAGCAGCAAGGGAGTTGTAGAAGCCCATGTGGTCACCTGACCAGGCGTCTGACAAAGTCTTGGGCTTCCCTCCGACCTCATATGCAGCTGTGCAGAAGTCGTGCTCGAACGGCTGGCTCTCGTTAGTCCACAAGTGCTATTGGTGAGAAGCGTAGGCCCATACCTCGTAGTAGTCGTTGAAGCTGGTGTGAATTGGTCCGTCAGCGCCATGGTGCTTGTCTCTCGCTGCGAATGGCATGAATTGAGGGTCCGGATGCCTGTCGCCCATGTCGTCGAGACATTGATGCTTGTTGAAGTAGGGTGCGATGCCGTCCCTGAGGGGTACATATTAATGGCAATTAGGAAGATCTCATTGATATGGTATCACTTACCATCCCCAACCCTTGTTGCCGACCTCCTCCCAGCCGTTGTAATCACCCTTTGAGCCTCTGACGTACATCAAGTAATTGATGCCGGAAGAGCCGCCCAAAAGCTTGCCTCGTGGCATCGAGTATTTCTTGCCACCAGCATGCTCTTGTTCGACGGTGTTGAAGCACCAGTCGTATTTCTCACGACCGATCATAGTAGGGTATAGACCCGGGGTATAGACTGCCGGGTCGTCCATGAGATTCTTACCGGCCTCCAGCACGCCGACCTTGACGTCTGGGTTCTCTGACAGGCGTGCAGCGACACACAGTCCTGCCGTACCTCCTCCAATGACCACATAGTCATACTCCTGCGCAAGGAAGTCATCGACGCTGCAGAGCGCGGATGCCTCCTCGTGACCTTTGACCGTTTCGGAAGCTGTCATTGTGGGTTCGAATGGAGTTGCTACCTTGGACAAAGGGAATGGACAAATGAATGCAGTATAGCTTCTGCCGCGCAAGACTGACATGTCTGCCTCATGTCTTATACCTTCGAGCTCCAATTCGGTACACCGGATATGCCAGTCAATGCTCCCCACCTGCACCCCTCGTTTAGGGGCCTGGCCACGTTGTACAGAGCCGCGTCTACATGGTAGAGCTGGAAGTACATGAGCATCTGTAGCATTGAACGACCAATGGAGCTGACGGTGTACCTGTCTTGCCGCGTAGTAGGGTAGCTTCTCCGCAATCGAGCTCGGGAATAAGAAGTTATAGCTGCGAGAGAAAACACAAGAATAACACTGCAATGAAGGATAGAAAGTGGAACACGGAGAGAGATAAAACCTGCCGTATCGTTCGGAGGATTGAGATGAGGAACTCGCGGCGTCTATTTGCGCTGCGCTGTTGAGGTCAGGAAACTTGGGCAAAGCTTCGAAGCTGTAACGATCGACATCTGGAGAGTGAGACTATCAGAGGGTGTGAGCCCGAGCCGTCTGCGAACAGCACCATGCTCGTTGACTCTCGTCGTGTCTGGACGCGGTTACCACGATCGGCGCGAGAGACAGCGAGGGTGGGTGACCTTGAGCGATAGCAGAATGCGCGTACGGATCGCAGACCTCAGTTTCTGTATGCCGGTGGACCGTTGCAACTGATCCAAGGTCAACCGTCGACTCTGATGGTGTGCTGCTGCAAAGCCGACGACGAATCGTAATGTAATCAAGCAGGAAGACGTAGTCTACTGAGCTCGCGAATGTCCCATAGGAATCTATGGTACGATCGCATCGAGATACCGTCAATTTCGAGTGAGTGAGACCAAGCAGCTGCAAGAGTGCGGCACATAGCAGTGAATGTCACGCTGTCAAGGGGTAAGTGGTATGTTTCGCTCTGACTTTACGAGGAAGTGGCTCCGGAGAAGCAGGATGATGATGAATATAAGTATACTAGGAACATATGGCCGGCGGTAGTTTGCACTCCACAGCGGCTGACGATTGCAGAACCTAGACTCGCCCGTAGCGCTGCACGTGTGGTCAAATCTTGAGAGTGACATCTCGATGCACTTGCATTGCGCCATCGTCACACAATTGTGTCCTTTTGCTTATTAAAATGCCTCGTAATACCATGCCTACTTCCAAGAGACCTTAAGGCTTATACCTTCGTCGTAATCAGCTGGCTCAAAACTGCAATAGTCTGGAACGTCCACGATGTTCTTTACCAAGCTTCAGTGGCGGCTGATCGGACTTGGCGTACTGAGTGGTAATGAGCCCCGTCAAAATGTTGGAGCATCGACTTCGTGTGGCTAATATCTGACCGCACAGCAACCGCATACGGCGAGCAGCACAGTTACCAGCATGATGGGGTGCTGCAAGGTCGCTCGATCAACAATGGCATGCAACTCAGAATCCTCCCACTCGGTGCCTCCATCACTGCCGGCCTTCGCTCGACCACGGGCGATGGTTATCGCAAAGAACTCCAAGATCGTCTGGAAAACGATGGCAACGAAGTCACCTACGTCGGCACACAATTCCATGGCACGATGACAGACAATGCCTGCGAAGCCTACTCCGGCTACACTATCGCGCGTCTCGACAACGCCACGCTGGTCTCGGGAGCTCTTGAATTCTTACCAAATGTCATCCTGCTCAATATCGGGACCAACAATTGCGGTCTAAAAGCGAAAGATCCCTCCGAAGCGCCTTCGCAATACCGGACGCTACTTGATCACATCAAGACGAGAGACGCGGATGCGTTAGTGGTAGTTTCGTCGCTACTGCCGAACCTGAACGCGAAGGTCAACACGTGCGTGCAGAATCTGAATGTCGCCATACGTCGAGTCGCTCGGGAAGCGGCATCGCGTGGTCAGAGAATCGCGATCGTAGACATGTATGATGCAGTGCCTACCAGCGACATCAGTAAGACATGTGGCACAGTGCCGTGGGGACAATAAGCTGACGACCGCTGCTAGATACCAAAGACGGAACGCATCCCAATGACGATGGCTACAGCAGAATGGCAGAGGTCTGGTACAATGGCATCGTCGCTGCTGCCCGAAACATCTCCGCCCCAGAGTCTGGCGGCAGAGCACCTCTGAAATCACCAGGTCCACGTGGCGCGGCAAGCATATCCAGGCCATCAATATTGGCAGCTAGCGGCCTGTTCGCTGGCGTGTTTGCAGCTGCGATTCTTGCTTATTAAGCTGAGCACTCTCAAGTCCTCCTCAAAAGCTTTCGAGATCCTTCGGTTCTGGCGAAATACGCGCAGCGCAAGTCGTTGTTATATCGACAGTAAAAATTTCGCTTCTTCGCAACCAGGATCACTAACAG
>JAVRRP010000202.1:0-24319 GCA_036872775.1 Oleoguttula sp. CCFEE 5521
TCGCCAACACGAGACTGCGAGATGCTGCCAATCCACTCTGATCACACTCGCGACGAGTCCAACCAATTCGAGAGTAGCTACAAAGCCCTCCACGACACCTCCACCAGCCCGGGGCAACCAACCGTCTCTCCTGGCCTGGCAATTCGCAACCAAGCCGCTTCGCCCCCGAATCACCTCATTATAGTCGCCTTTTTGCCGGTAGCAGTCGCCTTGTATATCTGCTCAACTCGGTACGCAGAGTTCTACCACGTCGGCGTCGATCTGCTCGGCGGGTCCTTCATTGGAATTCTGAGCGCCTGGTTCGCATTCAGATGGTACCACCTCCCCCTTGGTAGAGGCAGTGGGTGGGCGTGGGGACCGCGGAGCAGAGATCGCGCGTTCGGGATTGGAGTCGGGGTTGGGATTTATGTAGGGAGTGAGGGGTGGAAGGTTGCTAAGGAGGGGTCAGGTAGGAGGCGCGAAGAGGCGCAGGTGTGATGATGAGGGATTGAGAGACGAGGACGTCGAGCATGTGAACGGATTATTGGAGTTTCGGATGGCAATGGAGAAGGTAGCTTCAACCTGAAGGGACATATTGGTGGGGTTCTCCAGAAGTATTGATTGGCTTTTTGCTGTCTGCTGTAGCAGCACTGTGGGATATACATGGAACCACATTGGGAAATCCAAGACTTCGACGCTACAGGCGACCACCACACGGCCACGGGTGTTGTGGAGACCTGTCAGAAGTCCAGTCATTGGCCTCCCAGTCAGTCAAGCTGCGGCGCCAACCCAAAGGTGAGAGCGTGAAGGCGCCAAGATATTATGATTGGCTTAAAATGATCCTACGAACTGGCTGCACCTATAGCCCTGTGCACGGCTCCTTGGCATTGCGGAGTGGAGAAAGATCACCGAAATAACTCAGGGTCATTGAACCTGAATTACTAGATCCATGAACAACAATCTTGAAGTCCGATTGATCATCCTTGACTGTTCATTGATGCTCCTCAATCGCTTTTGCCTTCACAACATTCAAATTATCCGTGCGACCACCAGAATGCTGTGAACTGTAGTGGGCGACTCCGGTCGCGTGTACACCCGAGGCCAAGTGCTCCAACGCCATCGCAAGGATCACACGCTCAGCGTCTTCAAGGCTCCATACGTTGAATCATCTATGTACTACCGAAGCAAACTGACACACCATATCAACGTCCGGCGATGAATCCTTTGATGCCAAGCGCATGCCCAGACGGTTTTATAATTTGTCCCAGCGCTTGCATTGGATTTTTGAGGGCTCCCGTTAGCTTCGGGTGCACACTGACTGCAACAAAGAGGAAGATGTCCTGATCTTCCCCTACTTCGAGAGCACTCTCCTCGCTTTGATTCGAAGCGATCCCGAATGTCCACCAGAAGGACGCAAGAAGATTCTACGACAAGTCGGTAAGGCGATACAAGAGCTCCACAACAGAGACTGGATCCACATTGGTACTTCCTCCAACCTGCTATGTTATCGCATGAATATCGCTCAAGCTGACCCACGTAACCTCGCAGACGTCAACCCTGACAATGTTTTGGTCGATTGGGATTTCGACGGAGAAGGGCAACAGACTGTCAATAATGCAGTTTTGGGCGACTTTGATCTTACCTTCAAATCCGAGAATGCGAAGCCTTGCCAGACTCCGTACGCCTTAGGCAATGTCATGTGGCGAAGCCCAGAAGGGCACACAGGAAGAGGTTTGACTAGAGCCTTAGACATTTACTCCTTCGGCCTTATGGTAAGTGAGCTATGCTCGGAGGTTGAAGTCACGCTAATTCTCGTCTGGAGTGCATATACGCTTTGGGAGGAGATGATTTCCTACTCTTGGACGATTACAAGAAGCTGGTGGACCGCAGTGTTACACCGGAATAAGAGATATTGACTCGACATTTCTAGTATTTTGGGCCAGTACCAGAAGCTCTTTTTCAACATGTCGGCAGTGCAACTTGGTCTGCTGCTCTAAAGGGAGCATCAAAAATCGCTGATGACGTGGTGAACGACAAGCCTGGACTCAAAATTGAGCGATGGGGCGGAGAGCTTGGATCTGAGGCGCTGCGTATGATCTCAGGGATGACGGCTCCAGACCCTAATGCGAGACTAGATATCGGCCAGATTTTGGGGCACCCTTTTTGTGAAGAAGTTGCTTAGTATGAGCTATTGGATGCAGGAGCATAGTGAAGGTGCAGCGTCGATTACCTTTCTTACGCCATCTATAAGGGGCCTGTCTTGTTTGGTCAATATAGCATATCTCTGCAGCCGCGTCTCCTCACCATTAATTCTCAAGTGCGCCATTATACCACGACCATGCGTCTGCCACTTTTGCTCATTAGTTCAGAGAATAGCCCGTGTCGAGACCTATCACTCTGAGCCCCAACCCGTCGCCGATGCGGCAGCCTTTGCACTAATCCAAGTCCTGCCAGGTCAGATGAGGCAGCATCTTGTTTGTATGCGTGCAATCTGCACGGCCAAATGGCGCGTCAAGGCACTGCGCCATGATTTAGACCACTCACAAATCGCGGTAATCCACTGATGGATGTTGGCGACGATGTAACGCCTAGAAGTGTTTTGTTTAGATTGTCTTCCAGAGAATCGACCGAGAAGTTGACGAACCGTTTGAACGGCGGACGGCCCTTCGGTACGTGGTCGACGCACGGGGTTGGCTGGCCATTAACACAGAAATACGAGGAAGAGGACTTGAGCAGCGTATACAGATGGTCTCTGCCAGGACTTGCTCGGTTCAGGCGACAAAATACATTGCCGACGCATCGGAACAGCCCATCTCGCTGTAGCTCAAAGGTGTCGATCTCGAGATAGTACATAGATGCGATAATGGAGTCAAGTGGCGCAGCCAATCTTATCTCTGGAGCCAGCTACTGTATTGATTGCGAGTTTAGGTCTGTCATCGACCGGACATCGTCGAGGTCTGGTTCCTTCCCCTCAAGTGGCAGGTTCGCCCGATGATAAAGATCTTTGTCCCTTTCGGCAAGGGAATTGTAGATCTCGCGCCAAACACGCTCACCGTCCATAATCTTGATGAAGGCTCGGAGACCCTGGCGACGAAGCGATCTTTGACCGGTGAATATGTGTGCCGTAAGCCAAGTTGGTGGCCCGCGAGACCTCCAGTGCCAATGGACGAGGCAAAGTCAACTACTCTGGAAGGCCATAGATTCTTTATTTCCCGCATTGTAATATTCAATAGATTTTCGTGCTGCAACCGACCATCCTGGAACGTTCCGAGGTGCCGCAGTAGTCGAGGCGTGAAGAAACTACGCAAGTCACCCTGTGCATCATACGAAAGGCTTGCGACGTACCAAGGGTCCGCAGAGGTACAGCTTACCATGACTTTCGTAATTGATGTTCCTGTAACAGATCGACACGCCGGATGTTCGCCTGTCTTTGGGCGAGATGTACTCAAAGGATGGGCCGCCGTTTGGACCCGTCGCTCGACGTCTACATATATCATTCCTCTGTAAGAGTTTCGCTAAGACTTGACGGACTTTGGTCTTGATGCTGTTGTATTCCACTTCGTCTATTATTGCGGCCTTGTCTCCGAGAATCGCTCGAGACACACCTTCTGGCGAAAGACCAGGGTAGCCCGACGAGAGAGCGTCATTAACAATATCCTGCAAATCTACCTTTTTGGTCAAATGCGCTGCAGAACTCGAGGTCATCGGCTGTGCACCAGTCGTCCTTGCGTTGGCTATGATCACACTTGGTGACAAAGTCTCCAAAACGGTGCGTGAAGGAGTTGCCGAATCGAAGGAGGCTTTGAGTGGATGACCTACGGCGCTTCGCCGGGGGATAAATTTTTGCACCGCCATCGATACAAGCCAAGGTCAGTTCTACATGGACTGAATGCTGGAAAAATTCTCACCTGATCGCTTCTTTCCAAGATGCTGAGACCTTCGTCCGGTCTCATCCGATGGGCGGCCAGTTGCCGGTGTCAAGTTGACTGGGCGCGCAGTGGCTAGCATTGCTTCTGGAGTCTGCTGATGATTGACGACTACTGTTGGAGAGCGCGGAGTATCATGTGTATCTTGCCTTGCGGGCTGAGAATGAAGCATGTTGGTCCACATAAATCAATTATTGAGCGGGGTCTTAAGTGGGTGGTCCAATGGTCTACGTGGGGAGCGCGCCTGCACTCTGACTCGCTGACAAATCTATCTGCTATTTGAGCAACTTCGATTGGCTGTCGAGAAATGGAGGGACAGAGGCACATCCACGCTCGCACCGACTTAGATTGATATCTATAGCAACATAGCAAGCGATCTTTTCGAGAGACTACAAGCGAACTTGTCGAGCGAACGACCTTCTCGTCGAGTGATTACAAGCGACCTTCTCGTGGCGCGACAAGGCAATCGCGCAGCGGGTGTGCAGTGGCATCAGAAGGGGAGGACACTAGCGCGACCGCAATTCGATCAAGAAGAACTGCTACCCAGACAGTTGTAGACTACAAGCGACTGAATCGAGGTACTTTGGCGGCAGCAAATGAGAAAGCTAGCATAGGAGGAGAGAAAGCAGTAGGCAATGATCCATACAAACCCAAGGAGGCCTCAGTAGCCATTCTAGTCACCATAATGAAGGCATCGGCCGCTATGGAAGAGAGGGCAGTAAAGGCAGAAGAAGAGCACAGTAAAGGCAGAAGAGAGAGCAGTGAAGGCAGAAGAGAGAGCAGTAAAGGCATAAAGCAAGCAGAATAGACAGAGAGCGCCCCAGAGGCAATTACAAGCGAACTACAATATATCAAAAACAGTATGGCCGTGACAATGCGCGGACAGGTGATTGCAGCTATGCACGAACAAGCCCTAGCCGTACCCAACACGAATAGCGCCACTATGTCGTACGCCGACGTAGCACGTACACCACCAACTAGCCAACCAAGCAACCTACGCAGCGTCTTAATGTACTCTACACCCTCGGATATGACCGACACCTTCTACTGCACAGTAGACACTTCGCGTGTGGAGGAAGGGGAGAAAGCCCAGGTGAACTCAGGCGCAACCCGAAAAGCAGTCGAGACGGAAATGCGTGCGGTCGTAGGATAAGAGAAATGGCGATGGGTCGCAGTGACTAAGGATGCGAAGAATGCGGAGCGTATACCGATCGCATGCAGGAATGAGACAGAACTAGTTCAAGTGAAAGAGGCATCGCAAACCATTAGCCAGCCAGGGACACGAGTTCTGCGCGACCAGCTCTACCCGGTCAAAGTGGATAACGCTAACCACACTGCAATCCTCACTACAGCTGGCGACCTACGTACGGAAGCGATCGAGTCACTGAGCAAGGAGAACGAGGTGAAGATCTCAAAGCTTGTCTGGCTCAGCCGGAAGGACTCGGGCAAAGCATACGAATCCATGGTCGTCTATGTCTCGAAGGGTAGTGAGGCAGTCAAACTGCTACAAGCCCAGTACTTCCACGTAGCCGGAGGATCAGCGTACACCCGACCGTACGAGCCACGCAACCGCCGAGACCAGTGCTACCGATGCCAGGAGATTGGACATGAGGCATTCTCATGCAGTAAGCCGCAGAGATGCGCAAGACGCGCGCAGGCTGTCCACCGCCGAAGCGAGTGCAATTGAGAGGTATTCAGGTGCGTCCCATGCGGTGGGCCGCATGAATCGTATAGTAGAAACTGTCGGACTCTCTACCCTGCGGTCCATACATAGTACAAGTGATGTCTTCCAACTGAATGTGAGGAAACAGCAAAGAGTACAACAAAGCGTACTGGATGACAAGCAGCTCCAGGACTTCAGCATAATAGCACTCTCTGCACCGCACTCTTTGATGAGAGAAGAGACAGTCATCACGGGCCCACTTGGACATAAATACTGGTCAAAGGTGATACCCACGGCCCGGCGTAACGAACGATGGGCAATACGAAGCATGCTATGGATTCGAAAGGACCTCGAAAGCGAGCAAGTCCAAATTCAATCGCCAGACCTTACTGCAGCGCTGGTCCATCTACCGGATCGGTCCGTGTTCATTGCCTCAGTTTATGTTGATCCCGCAAATCCAGAGGCGCTTCTTCAGACTATTGACTACCTACCGAGGGCTATTGGGGAGGCACAACGCAGGATTGGCACACGCGTGGATACGATTTTGGTGGGAGACTTCAACCAGCACGTTTACCTCTGGAGCGGCAACGACGTCTCACCAGCAAGGCAGGGAGAAGCAGACGTGCTTATTGACTTTATGAACGAACTGTCTCTACGTAGCCTGCTGCTAAGGGGAACAAAGACATGGCAAAGGGGAAGACATGAATCTACAATCGACCTGGTGCTAGCATCTGAAGAGCTAGCGGCGGCAGTTACACAATGCCAGATCCATGCAACTGAACAGGGCTCCGATCATCGAGCCATCGAAACCAACTTCGATATAACAACCACGCAACATGTTGCCCAACCAAGGTTCCTGTCTAGAGAACGCGCCCTGGCAGCAAGTCAAGGAGCGGTTAGCTACGACCTTAGCGAATGCACCATCCATAGGCGACGTCCAGACGCAAACCAATTGACTAATGAAGGCAGTTGGTGATGCAGTAGAGGAGCTAGTCCCAAAAGCAACAACATCGCCATATGCAAAGCGGTGGTGGACAAAAGACCTAACGCATCTTCGGCGGAGCTACACCTACTGGAGGAATCAAGCAAGGAACAAGCGCCGGGCTGGCCTATGCAACGGTCAATTGGAGAAGCAGGCGCAGGACGCAGCAAAGGAGCACCACGATGCTATTCGGAAACAGCAACAACCCCACTGGCATGAATTTCTAAACAACGACGCAACTATTTGGCAAGCAGCCAAGTACCTAGATACTGTGCACGGCAGTGGGGCTAGTCAGATACCATCCCTCCGCCGGCAAGATGGATCCACTACTCAGGACAAGGCCGCGCAGTCAACCAATCTTCTGGCTACTTTCTTCCCACCACTACCGCCGGCTATTGACGACAGCGGAATACGGCCTCAGAGGGAGCCAGTAGACATGCCTCGGCTCGCAATAGAGGAAGTCGAGAGGTGCGTCTTTGCAGCTAAGCCATGGAAGGCAGCAGGCGACGACGGGCTGCCAGCAATGGTATGGAAGCAGATCTGGCCGGTAGTGAGAAAGAGGGTTCTCTACCTGTTTCAGAGGTCAATTGAGACTGGTCAAGTGCCAGAGCAATGGAGGACGGCAAAGATCAATCCATTGAAGAAGCCTGGTAAAGGCGACTACACATTAGCCAAGGCCTGGCGACCAATCTCCCTTCTCTGCACCCTAGGGATGATCCTGGAAGCAACCATCGCTGAGAGACTCTCATACGCAGCCGAGACCTATGGGCTCCTATCAACAAACCACTTTGGAGCACGGAAGAAACGGTCGGCAGAACAGGCGCTTAATCTTCTCCAGGAACACACTTACCAGGCAAGGCGAAGCAAGAAGGTCATCAGCATGGTTAGTTTTGATGTCAAAGGAGCATATAATGGAGTCTGTAAGGAGAGGCTTACTGAGAGGCTCCGGGCTAGAGGCATCCCTGCACAGCTAGTTGGCTGGATCAAGACATTCTGTTCAAATCGCTCTGCAACAATAATAGTCAACAGCCAAGTATCCACAAGAATCGCTTTGCAGCAGGCAGGCTTACCACAAGGTTCACCACTATCGCCAATTCTATTCCTTTCCTTCAACGCAGACCTGGTGCAGCGGCAGATTGATAAGAACGGAGGAGCAATTGCGTTTGTAGACGTCTATACCGCGTGGGTCGCAGGGAAATCAGCATCGTTAAACCGACAAGGAATCCAGAAAATTGCGGATAGCGCGACAGACTGGGAGAGGCGAAGTGGCGCAACGTTTGAAGAGAACAAGACCGCCTTCATCCATTTCACGCGAAGCCCTACGCGCGTTGACGCCGTACCAATTGAATTAAAGGTAAAGCAAGTCAAACCAGTCACCATCACCAAAGTCCTTGGCATGGTGATGGACTAGGCACTATGGTATAAGCAGCACGTGGCAAACGCAGCAACGAGAGGCCTAAAAGCAGCCATGGCGCTAGAACGACTCCGCGGCCTCTCACCAAAGATAGCTCGAAGGCTAAGCTACAGTTACGCCAACTGTTGATTACGCATCAAGTGTGTGGATGCACACGTTCAACACAGCCAAGGCAGCTTTCAAGTGGGTACAGAGTATTGGAGCCCAGGCCATGATAGGCTGCTTTCACACTGTGAGCACGGTTATAGCCGAGGCAGAGGCAAGTGTACGAACGGTCCAAGAGCGACATAGCACAAGGGCTGCTAGGCTTTGGATCGACATACGCACACTCCCGCAGTCCAATCTGCTGACAAGACTGAATGTGAAGAGAAAGGTGAGGAGATTTGTGTCACCCCTACAGAGGATCGCATTCTGTACCACAACGCAACAATGGACAGACTAGAAGAAATTGGACCCCACGCTCTAGCATCCTAGAAGCCACGACCTAAAGCTAGCATTGAACCAGATGCAGCCAAGGCATTGTGGATGGCCGCGTTGACAACAGGCATCCGCATTGTGGTAAGCTCATCTGCAAGGAACGAGAATGTAGGAATGGGAGTTACCATCCAGGACACGGAGGCAACTCTTTACAATGGTGAGGCGAGGTCATCCTGAACAACACTCGGGCCACGAACAGAACAGAACCCACACCTGGTTAGTCTGGCAGCAATATCAGAAGGCCTACTATGGCTTGTGCCGCAACGACACGCCGCAGATCTATGTCCTCTCTAGTGATCAACGCGCACTCCAAGCAATTAGCAGTACAAACCAGCAGTCTGGCCAAGCAAGTATAATCCAGATCTGCCAGGAGATAGACTACCTAAGGGGACGAGGGAACGTAGTAAGCCTACAGTGGATGCCTTCTAGCCAGGACTTTGAGCCCGGACAACAAGCCAAAGCTCCAGCTCGGAAAGCTACAGAAAAGGATTGGCTACCGAGATCGCAATGGCCAACAGCAAAGTTGACGCTGATCAATGCGCAGAAGAAAAGTCTACAACCGCTTGGACTTATGACCAACACCGGCCAGCACCTACGCCGCATTGATACGGGGTTGCTAGGACCGCATACGCAGCTACTATACGACTCCCTTCGACGCAAGCAAGCAAGAATGGTGGCACAGCTCCGTACCGGCATGTCCCGGCTAAACGCTTACCTACACGGATAAACGCAGCAGAGACAGACCAATGTGCATGTGAACAGGAACTGGAGACGGTAGAGCACTTTCTCCTACGATGCAACCTATGGGAGACGCAGCGACAGCAGCTACTTCAACTAGCAGAGACAAGACAAGGCAAATTATCGTACCTCCTTGGGGGCAAGACGCGGCTAGACAACAGGGACTGGACGCCAAACATGAAGGCAGTGCAAATGAGCATTGATTTTGCAATAAGTACAGGTCGTCTCAACACCCAGCTGACTACGCAAAGCACGCAAGGCACACAATGTACTCAAGGCACACAAGGCACACAGCGCACACAAGGTACACAGCGCACACAGGGCACACAACCCACGACCGGGAGACAGACGGCTAGGGGACTAGCAAGTGGGGAACAGCAACCACACCTTTGAAAGACTGACCTAAACAACCGCCTACCTGACCTACACGCACCCTCGTGCCAACTGCATGTATTGCTTCATTTGCCGGTGATAGGATAGTGAACACTTGGAGAAGCGACTTCAAGGATTACGTGCTACTAACCACGCACGAGACCTCGTCAACTTAGAGCAAAAGAGAGCCTTAGAGAGAGATGAACGGACAAAGGATAAGTGGACGGGCTTACCTCAATTCAAGGCAAAAGCGAGGCAGTGATTATGTAATACAGCTAGAGCCCTTTAGGTGCTAGCGCCGGGCGGAATATATCATTCATTCATTCATTCATTTTGCGGCTCACAAGGCAGCGGCAAGAGCTGCACACTGGACTGCATGTTGGAGAACTGGTTAACAGCGGATGAAAGGATTGGTCAGGTCAGCTTGCCAATCGCTGGAGTAGCATTTCATTATGATCTCAACTCCGCTGGGTCTCTTGCAGAGACTGCATACCTTTGTTCAATGGGGATCCGCGTTAAGGTTCTGGTCTCCCACAGCAACGAGCACGCATTAAGGATTGCGTATAGTAAGCTGCCGGACGCTCAGAGTTTCCTGAAAGTAGCACCACTTTTGCTCCACCCTTCTGACCTCAGCGTCGGCATATGCATAGACTCATGGCGTTCGTAGACAAGGAAACGTCGATGGCGCTTTACATGTCGGTAGCTCTAAGAGTTCTCCGCCAGATGGCCATGGATGCCAAAGGAGACGCCTTCAAATACCCAAGGTTCAAAAACGCCCTCAAGAACGAGAACCTTACCAAAGAACAAACTGGTCCACTCAGTCTCCGGCTTGAACTACTCGAGAGCTTTCTGGACTTATCTACGGCGAAGAGCAAGGGGGCTCCAAGACGACTGGTTGATCTGGAGCCTGGAACTTTGACCATCTTTGACATCACAGATCCTTTGAGAGATGTGCCAACTGCGTGCATGCTCTTCGATATCTGTCTAAGCATGCTCGAAGAGTGTCGACCATCGCGTGGGCTACTCACTGCTCTCGATGAAGCGCACAAGTACATGACAACGTTGCTCGCAGCGACAAATTTCACAGAGAAATTGCTGGGAATTATACGAGAGCAACGGCGTAATGAGCATGCCCGAGACGATGTCCAACATTGGAAGGATTGGCTGTCGAATGGCATGTATGGCAACGAGACAGGCGGTCTGTCCGAAGCGTTTCAGAAGGACATACGGCTTTCGCTGTCGCCTGAACAGATCAGAAATAGAGAGCGGCGCTTCTCAGCACAACTCGAAGGCACGAGGCCAGTGACTGTCATCTCAAGCCGGAAAGTTGGCATTATTTGCCCACTCCGATAAAAAGAGATAACACATTTACCCTTAATGAAGTGCGATCTTTTCTTGCAGCAAGTTTGACAGTCAAGGAGCCCAAAATGCACATTTTGATAGCTTCACTGAGTGTGTCACTTTTTCCAATACCTTTTCGGTCCAATCAGGAAGCAGTCAATATCGGCCGGACAATTTCATCAGAAGCGCCGGTGCGAGAAAAGAAGTTGGACTACAAGCTGAGAGAAAGATCTCAGGGAGCACATAGTGCTGTAGTTGTCGTTGCGGTTGCTCAGTACTGAGCGGAGGGACTTCGTCTTAACAGCAGCCGTGGAAGCGGATTCCTTCTCTTTAGCAGCGCGTTTTGTTTGGATGATCCCGGGACTGAAGCTCGGCCATCATCGTAGCTGCTTGAGGCGATTGCAAATAAGAGAACCAGATATAGGGATCACAACCTCTTGGGCATATCAGGACAGAGCACGCCATCATGTGGCTACTATTCTTCGTGCATGGGAAACGGTTTCTCGTATTCATGCCACCACTGCTAGATCGGGCAATCGAATCTTCGAGACCTCAGTCGAACGAAGCAAAGTACAAGTGCACAACTACATAGACAGGTGGAGAAGCAGCATATTAGGGATTCCGTCAAAGGCTGGACTCATCGCCAATCATAGGTCACATTAGATCATCCTGATGTGAAATTTATTGGCGGCCATGCGCTAATTCCAGGTCTAGAATGTCCTTCGGTCTCTTGAAGTCGTCAATGACGGTCGCGTGCGTGGTGTCACCGAGTGTCGAGGCTATCATGACCTCCGCTGTCATGGATCCGCCCCCCACAATACCGTGGACGGAGGTCTGATTCCATAGCGGATAAACATTGGGACTTGCATGCGTGTCCAATCGGAAGCTCAAAGTACATGTGAATGCGGCTACTACGCTACAATGGGTGGGACATCATAGCTGGGTGAGCGTTGCGACAGCCAGGTGGTTGTGCCGAAGAAGATCACTTCAATTAATCACAGACAAGCTATCGTGCGATATCGGTTACTTTTAGCAACGGCTGACAGCCGCTTTGATCGAAGACCGCTCTTTTCAGTACCTAGTAAGATGTGCGGACTGGTTTGACGCCAGCCAGCCACGATGGACCTGATGAACCTATTGCGCACCTCATCTGCGTGCTACTTCATCTGTAGGCGCTGTTGAGAGCTGCAGCATCACTAGACAACGTTGACGAGTCGATCGACAGCACGATCGGACAGTAATCAATCTCGTGGCGTACCACCGGTCTGGGAAGAAACGGGAGCAGAGTAACAAAAGATGAGTGGCATATGGACATATATGCGAGAAAGAGATTTAGAGGTTGAAAGTGCGTCGTGCCTCGTTACACGAAGTGTCTCGCGACGCAGGGATGGACGTTAGTGTACTACATAACGCAGTCGACATTAATACAGTGAAGCCGTGAATTGACGCTGTTGGTGAGCTTTGTTCACAGCAGCGGTGCATTCCATCTGCATCTACAACATAGACGAGCCTGTGTTGTTGTATGGACTAGTCAATCATCGAGAGCCTTGGTTTTAAAGAGACTGACCTTGAGTCAAATATGTCGGAGTTGAGGACAAGGCGGAGGATAATGTAGTGAGCTTGTTATACATAAGTAGTTGCAAAGAGAGAAAGGGGAAAGTGTTGCAAGAAGACGCAAGTTGAAGCTGTGCTTCATGAAGCTGTGCTTCAGCTATCGGCTGTACCACTCGAGGAAGGAGATGTGGGAAGCACTTCACAACACAGTTAATCCAGTCAGCTGCCTCAAGGTATCCCAGCAAGCCTGCCACTTACCGTAAGGGAGTTAAGGCAGATCTCTTAGAATTACCTTGATCGATTGTGCCTACCTCTGATTGGTGCTCTGAACGAGGAGCAAAGGGGCCCGTAGCGTTTACTCTCCATTAAAATCTAAGAACAGCTCAAAAAGACAAGCAGCTCATAACTAGTCAGAATCACAAGGACAACATCAACCCGCTTCAGTCCAAGACTTTGCGGGTGAAGCCGGGAGCGGTCAGCTCTGCCGAACGCCTCCAAGGCACTCAGACCCAAGTACCGCATGGCTATGACGGTGAAAGTTCAACTCTTAGTAGATATCTAGATCATCTTCGACCCAGTCGTGGCATCACAGTCTGCTACATTCGCACCCAGGGGAGGAAACAACTTCATCGCTTCTACGAATTTTATCCTGTTCCGTTACTCTTTGTCCAAGTTGAATCTGTCCAGCTCCGTGAGGAAGGCTGGGTACCCTGGTGCCGGAGCGTACGAAAAATCACTCAGTGTAATGTTAGGGGCGTGAAAATTCGAGGGAGCAAGAACAGACCTACGTCACACAATATAGGGTCGTGTGGGACTTGGTTCGGCAGGTTGCAAGGTTTTGCAAAACGGCAGGCGACGAAGAAAGAGTAATGTCGTGGTAGAAAGACCGAAACCCTTCCGTCACTTGGTCGTACGAAAAGGTGTTGGTGCCATAGCTGACTACAGGGTTGACAAGAGACAGCGGAACAGCCACGCGCGAGATCATATATGGCAATGCGCCGCCAGCGTGAGAGAGAACGATCTTCGTATTCGGAAACTTCTGGAGCGTGCATGAGGTGAGCATATCCATAGCTGCTCTTGTCGTCTCGTGGGGATAGTCGATCTATAGCAATCGAGCGAACGGGATAGTGCATGTAGAAGAAACGTACGGTAATACGTTAATAGTCAAGGAGCATACGCCAAGCCATGCTCGCCACACGTCGTCCGTGAATGGACGAGACCTTGATACGGTTCCACCTCACAGTTTGTTTCTCATTATGGGCGATTGAGAGCGGACGGTCGATTGCGAGTGTTACCGTCGGTAGCGCAAGCTTGTTGTTGATCTTGTTGAAGTCGACCGGGTATAGTGGGTGGAAAAAAACAACAGTCTTGCGAATATCGAGCCCCTTCGAGATAAGTTCGAATTCGGGATGCCCAAGATAAGTGTTGTTGCGTTCAGGGTTTCAACAGGGCTCGAGCGATCTACATCAAGGGTTTAGTCGTTTTAAGAACACAGATTGATCGTTCTCAAATAGCCGACGCTGCGCCTTTTGATCATGTCCTTTGTAGCGGTTGTTCGAGCTCATAGTGGATATCTGTCGCATCCCCGTACAGATCCGTTTCCACGGTACTGCAACGATGAACAGTGGCGACTTGAGGGTGCGTCTAGGTGCACTCTGGTTGAAAGACTCAGCGTACTTGAGAGGGCCTCGAACACGAGAGTCCTTCTCCCGCAAGTGGCTGTAAAACATGGTAGGTGGATGGTCTCCGGGTTTCCTGGACTTCCGCTGAACGACCGTCTGTCAAACTGACTGCGGGATAGCGATGGGCGATGTCTGAGGCTGCTCAAGTAGAGGCATCCAAATCTTCATCACAAATTGCCCGTATGTCAGACTGACACATCTTGACATTCCTTGTATATCAAAGCCCTTGCAGACCGAGTCAGCCTCTCTGCCAGCGCACCCGAATGCTGAAAGAGGGAGAACATGCTTATCACATGGGATGAATGCTGCGTCTTTCGTGGCGACCAAGACTGCTGACCACGTCCTGTTCTTCCAACGTCCCGACCTGAGATAGGGGCTGCACGCAGGCCGTAGTATCCGTTCATGAGCATGTTTGCGGTAAAGCTTATCAATGTTAAGTCATAGCCGTCCCTGAACGCGGAGAGCAGCGGACGGGTGCGGACAAGATCAATCTCAAAGGACTGAGTTCTGCAGCCAAATCCTCCTTCGCTATGCACCATTCGAAACCCGTATACAAATCGAGGACTTCGCCAGGTGATAGAGTCCGGAAGATAGCTTCTCTCAACTCTGGCACAGCGGATGACGGGATGCATTAATTCCGCCGACGCGGCAGTCGAGAATTCGTCCAACCCTCTTCCTTGTTCAATCCTCTGCTGTCGACAAGTCCAATACATGTCGGCTAGTCGATCCTCCTCCTCATGTATATCATCATATGTCTTCCCCAGGTCTACGCGCTTTCGTCGGAAGTCGTCGTAATTGCTTTCGGTCACTGGTACAATGTGCTGGGTTTCGAATAGCGAGTGCGGCATAAGACAAGTGCACGTCTGACAGATTGAGCGATCGCGGTGAAGGTATGGATGCGGCATGTTGAGCTTGCCTTGAAGTTCAGAGTAATGGAGACCAATGCGATTGTCCGCCCTAGAGTTGCTGTGACGAACTGGGCCGTAAACTTCGCGCAAGCCAGCACAGACCATGCGCGTGCACGCCCCCGAGGTCTGTGGATCTGAACACACTATACTCCCGGCAAAGGGATAACTGCAGTGTACATGGTGGGAGATGGGAAGTGAGCTCACAAAGAACTTCAGCTACTGCGAGCACAGCGCAAACCACAGCAGCGGAGCACTTACAAGCCTCCGTCTTTGTTTTTGAGCTTCCAGCTGCAAATTTAGGTGCGAATCTAGCTGCTACGCGCAGCCAGAGACCGACCCGTGCAACAACAGCTACAGTGGCACTAGCGAGTGCGAGACATGTGACGATGACTGCTGCATCACGACTGGGAAGGCGAAACATGAATGCTGCACTCAGACTAGGAAGGCAAAAGACGACTGCTGCACCGACACTCGCAAGGCAGAGGGGTCTTGCAGCGACAACGCCGTGGAAATCAAGGTCACCGGAATGGTTGTCCACAATGCTATCGATCTCGATGTCGAGCACGGTGCCGCACGCGAGCATGCCGTGCTAAAAGTCGATGGTATGACTGGCACTAGCTGCGGCAACAAAGTCAAGAACGTCCTTAAATCAGATCCTAGGAGTCTACAAGGCTCAGGTGATATTCGTCTCCGGCACTGCCGCTTTCGAGCTCGATACTGCGGTAGCCCACATGGCCGACGTAGTGCCTCTGGTCGAGAAAAGGACGGGCTTTAAGTGTTCGTCCGTCGTTGACGGCTACCTCGCTTTGGACCTGCATATGTATCCGGAAGCAGCTAATAGACGCGACCATTCGGAAAAGGGAGGCATTGTTTCGACCGTCAGGGAGAAAGCGGGTTCTTACCGCGTCACCTACGATCCGTTCGTCATCGGCGCACGAGACCTGCTACCCACTGGTGTCAGTCTTGCTGCTCCAGTGGCTGAAGCAGGCTCCTCCGAAGGTAAAGCTCGATTGCTTCGTCTGACATGGTACGCTACCACCGCGACAGCTTTCACGATTCCTGTGGTCGTCCACAACTGGGCACCGAACCCGATTTCAAGCCAATCCCGAGGCATCATCTCGCTGGTCTTGGTAAGTGTGGTGGATTCCGTCGCAATTCCTGAATTTTACACTCCCGCGCTGAAAGCAGTCATCTTCAGCAGGGTCGTTGAGATGGATATGCTTGTTGTGATTGGTGTTACTGCTGCCTACGCCTACAGTGTCGTTGCATTGGCTCTAGAAGAGTCGGGCGTCAAACTGGAACAGAAGGCCTTCTTCGAAACCAGCTCTCTGCTCATCACTCTGGTTCTCTTCGGTCGGCTCCTTGCTGATATCGCTCGCGCCAAGGCTGTCCGCGCTGTGTCGCTCCACTCCTTACAATTGGAGAGCGCATTGCTCCTGCAGCCCGATGGAGAGTCGTATGAGCTTGACGCTCGTCTGCTGCAGCTCGGAGACACGATCATGATACCACCGCATTCCCGCATCGTCACGGATGGCCTTGTTACCTCTGATGGTAGTGCGGTCGACGAGTCTATGCTCACTGGAGAAGCAGTCCCTGTGACTCGACAGGCAGACGATCATGTCATTGCTGGGACGCTGAACGGCGAAGGTAGCTTACATGCTCGAGTCACCCGTCTGTCTGGGGCCAACAGCGTTAGTGACATTGCCAAGTCAGTTGAGAAGGCTCTTGCGGCCAAGCCAAGGGTTCAAGATCTAGCGGATCGCATCGCTGCGTTTTTTGTTCCGGTCGCCGTTGTTATTGCAGTGATTGTCTTCGCTATCTGGGTTTTATAGCACTCAAAGTACGGGGAGACAACGGCGGAGGTGCGATGGGCACGGCTATAACCTACGCTATCGTTGTCCTGGCAATCTCATGCCCGTGTGCTCTTGGACTGGCGGTACCAATGGTCTTGATTGTTGCTGGCGGGGTCGCAGTGCGTGCGGGCGTTGTCATCAAGGCATCCGATGTCCTTGAACAAGGCTTCAAGATCACCGACATTTTATTCGACAAGACTGGCAGCTTGACCAAGGCAGACCTTCATGTCGCCAGCGAGGTGATACTCAGCGACAGGACCACACATGACGAGGCACTGAGCATCGTCAAGCATCTCGTCAAGAACGACAATCACCCAGTCTCTAAGGCTGTGGCGGCGTACATTCGAGACCACTCAACAGTCACAAACTCTGTACAACGTATCAAAGCTGTTCCTAGCTCGGGAATCCAGGCAGAGTGGGACGGCCACGTTGTCAAAGCAGGTAGCCCTTTCTGGCTCGAGATACAAAGCAATGTAGGCAGCTTCACTTCAACGCCTCGGATAGTCCGCTCGCCACTTCACTTGGGCACGGAAACTGATGCTCATTGGTCATGAACCTTCTAGAGACATTGCAGCACCTATTACAAACTCAACAAGATTACGCCGATCTCTCCAACCACGGTTTCCAATTCCGACTGTCCGACGAATATGAGAAACTGAAGCGCATTGTCAAGCGATACACGTCAATATCGCCATGGCATTAAATTCATCACTACATCGGTCGTTTGGCATCGTGGTCGATATGTACGAGATTCATTGGCCGAATGGTAAAGATGTATCCACATCTCCTCGAGCATTACGAAGTCCGGGAAGTCCTCTCGGCCGTGCGATATTTTGGCTTCCATCAGAGGGAGCAGAAGTCGACTTTTTGGGTGTCATAAACCGCGCTCTTCCGGCAGAAGACGTCAAGCATCTGGAGGCACTTACCCCTTCTGACGTAGATGCTTTCACGAAGACGTTTGAAGCTCGATGGGATGGATTGAGTAAACGCACAAGAGTCCATGCGGAAGTCAGCATGTTGGACCATTTCTATCGTCATAATCTGGTCTTCGCCTTTGACATAAGCTACATTGGTTGCAGCAAGCCATCGTGCTACTGCTGTGATGATTACATGTCTAGTCATCCTTTGCAGCCACTACAGAGGCAATGCCATCGCATCGTATGGGCCAGGTGGTCACCCCCAAGCGATGACCGACTTGCGAACGACACCTGTACTGATCCAGGGATGAAGATGAGCCGGGCGATATCACGCATACTTTCTTTTAAGGTGGTCTCCCTTGCGACAGCGGATGTACTTCGACTCTGTCACAGACCTCTCGACTTCGCTCCCGACCATATATGAAACTTGATATGAAAATGAACAGCGATGGATATCGATGTTTCTTTTGAGTACGGTGATGAAAGTCCGAGACGGAAATATGGTGATTCCGACACTCAAGTGACCGCTGCGACGACCTCGAGATTGTGATGGATACATCGCCTCCGCATTCACATTATACAATTAGCAATGTGATATGGTATAGTCACACACTCATAAGATGTTTTCATACGAATCGTCCTGTTGGAGAACTCGTAGATTGGCTCACATGCTGTCGTGGACTTGGAGTCCTCTTTGGCACGGATCTTTTCTCCCGCAATTTCACTAGCGTTATGTACCTGAGATGAGCATATGGGCTGATAGTCAAGTTCGTAAGGGATATCTCTCTGCAAGACCTAGGAGTGGCGTTGCAATGTACGTCAAAAATGCTTTGCAATGAACTGGACGGGGCCACACCTCTCTCATCCAATCGTGCTCCATGCAAAGGGTGCACAAGTAAATCTGTTGGGTGCTGAAACCAACTGCGTTCTGCATTCGCCAGGGATGATTCGGTGCCCCTTAAGCCTGGTTCTGGTGAGCCACGTTGGATCGCGACGGTATAGGACGACCTTGTATGCATTTCGAGCGAGGATAGCTTGGTCGGATCTTTGGGATCTTGACTACCACCATTCTAAACCAGAATGCGGCAATACTTGCACAAAGTTCGCTTAATGTCTCCAGCAGCTTAAACATGGATTGCTAGGGAGAAGCGCTGCGAAATTGCGGCCGCATTTAGGGATGTTCACGCTTCGCAATATTTCGCGCTCCTACATGGACGGCAAGATCTGCGGTCAATACTCGGTCGTGTGGGCAATGTCATTAGCTCCGGTTGGGGGAGCACAAACGCTCCATGTCATACTGCATGTCATACTGCGGCCTCGCGCATGTAGATTGCAGGCTAGCAGTAGCTGCTCCATGCAGAGACGGTGGCTGAGAGTGAGCAAACAGACTCAAACCCTTGCAGGAACAGCGTTCGTTGAAAGACATCGTACAGTACCCTGAGAAGAAATTGCGGGCTTCTACGTTCCGTAGCACAATTTGGTGCTCTTGAGATGATGGGTAGTGTGTATGTCTGAATCTGATATCCCACTGATGGTCTTTGCTCATCCATTTGCATTTCAACACTCACTTCACAAGTACGCTCAATACACTCAAAACTAGGGCAGTCTCTAGGCTCACCTTGCTCTGCCAACCAAGGTCGTCCGTATTGCGCGGTTCCAACAAAACACCAATTCGTGGTCAAAAAACCAACACAAATCACGATAGCGCCACAGGCGAGCGCAGACGATATCCAACGGGTCGTACATAACGTCTTCCTACCACCAAAGCTTCCATCGCAAGCACACAATGCGAGCGGGATGCCTCTCATCGATGCTACGGTACAGGCACTGCTATCACTACGACTTCTATTGCTACCAGACTCGCCATCCATAGCTCTCGACAATGCCATTACGCTTCTTACGAACATAAAGGCTATCAATAGCATGCCTGGTGGCAAGGTAGACAAGGCTAAAATTCAGCGAATTTTGACATCTCTCCCTGCTGGCCGGACTCTAGCTGTCCATGTCTGCGCCCAGAATGCAGCGGTCATGATCACTCGGCGGCCAGATGAAATAATTTTCGAAGAGTTTAAGTTGTCTCCTCGGAATGAGGCAGTCATCACAATAAAAGGTAGACTAGTCCGTAATTTCCCGGGACTCGCGTTGCGGTATATAGTAGCCTTCTTACGAAATTCGACTTCTCGTCAATGGTGGCAAGCACAATCTCGATGATGTGCCACCAAAAAGTGCCAGGTATGCAGCCTAAGTCTAAGAAGGCTGGTGCCAAGCACGATGAGCACTGCGACACCTCTCAATCTGCAATGATCTCTGAGCTACTCTTTGGAGTCTTGAGGGGCATGGAGGTGTCCACAGCTGTCTCGGCCGTCTCGAAAAATATGCGAGATGAGGTACTCTATGATGACGCGGAGCCTCCATGGCGGCGATCACCAATGTGGCTGCTAATTCGTGTTGCCCTGCAACTGATCATCTCTTGGTCCTCTGACGGCTCTCATGAGCCCTACAAAGAGGTTATGTATGGTGTTTGTCATCAGCCACCTTCTCCAATTAGCTTCTTACCTACCCACCGATATCGTCTACGCCATCAGGGCGAAGATTCACTGGCGGTTGCAAAAGATTTCGAATAGTGGAGCTCTTGCTCTTCCTGGTCGGGTTATAGCGAGCGTCAACCACGTCCTTCGACAAGAATCAGATACCTTGACGCTCGTTGGGCCGCTCGTCAGCGACATGATTGACGAGACATGCAACTGTCTGCGCTCGCAACACTGGACTTCGAGCAGGATACCTTCGTGTCGCTTCCAGCGCTCGATGGCTATATCGAAGACAACCTCTTGCAAGAGCACGATAGTTGCTCCTCTCGCTTCATGCGAACTTCGCAGTTAATCAGGCAAAATTCTGGCAATCTCCCGACTCTGCCCAGCAGTAACGACAGTGACCTAGAGTACGCTGCTGCCAACCTTGACAAGATGGAGCAACGGGTGGCCTAGCATATTGATCACTGGGTGGTGAATGACGCACAAGACAATGCATGCGAGAATTCATATCAGGTGATGACGCAATACCATACACCTGCAAGCAGCCGCTATCAGACAATCCCGAGGCCTTATCCACGATGATACTTGCTGTCTTTGAAATCTGGGCTGCTTGTGACAGAGTGGCAGTACGTATCTGCCCTCTGGTGAGCGATTTTGATCCCGGTGTCCCATTAACTGTATTCCATAATCTGTTGCTGCCGTTCCTCGACCAGATGAAGAGGCCCTTCCAGCTGGAGAAATATCTCGACAGCAGACGATCCAGAAGCATAAAGCCGACAGACGGCTTGTTCGACATGAAGAGCTGTTCTAGCTTTGCTTGCATGTACCTCGATAATTTCTTTCGTCATCAACAACTACTTTCAAAAATTGAATTCCAGGCAACCAAGGCTCGCAAAGCCAAGTACGACGAGTTCCAACAGGTGAAGGCTGAGTATCGTCGCCTTGATGCACTGCATCGTGGAGTCGACCATGAGTACACTACAATGGGCATCGACACTTGGTGTGACCCATCAGAGACGAGAGAAGTGCATAAGCACAACTGCCACAAGTGCTCTTATGAAACGCAACGTGATCGACTATCGATCAAGGTTCATGAATGGCCACTTCCATGCAATGCTTCTGAAGCCATATTTGAGCTAGAAATTCCATCGTGGTTAGAGACTGGCGAGGCGCTCTGTACTGCGTTGTCCAGGACGTACTTAAAGGCAAGCGTGAGGTGGTCCGGGCCCAGACATCGTCCCGGCGATCATCCAACGATCCACACCTCACGCAGAGGTACTTAAAGGCATCGAAGCAGCAACGTATCGAACTTTCGTCCGAGACCATGCCTGTTCTCAACACGCACTATGGGGAAAAGAACATGACAACGCTGAGCGAAGCTGATGTATGTGTTCGCAATGGTTTGCAATACCGATCTCACGATGCGACAAGCGACAAATACACTGGTACGTTCATTTTCAAGGACATCATCCCTCGGGCCTGCACATACACGCTGTGAAGCCCAGCTCTGCAGCGTTTATTTCTTCGCTCAGCGTCTGCGCCAGATGGGTCCCCGCCAAATACCGTCATTGCTAGCCAGGATGCTTGTCCGGATCGGAGTTGTGTACTATACCACTCGGTCGCCATATCCAGTGAGCGAACATTCAACTTCAGCTCGCCATGCCCAGTGTAGACTTCAAGAAACCAGACACGACTTTGCTCCTGCTCCAATGCGTTTATCAAGCTGGCCCACCTGGCTCTAGCGTTCTACGTGAATCGCACGGCATGTTCCACGATGAGGTCAAGGCTTCTTCCCTATTCCAGATCCTTACAGACGCGTTACAGAGAGCCATGGGGAATTGGGAATCTGCTCAAGCAGTTCTCATCTTTGTGGCAATTCCAAGTCGCGCACTGTCTCTTAGCGCTTCCAGTATTGTGCAGAGGGCGTGTTTAGCATTCCTGAGGTGCGCTCGTAAGATCGCTGTGGACTGGGTGATCGACCTGTGTTGTTGGTCGGACTGTTGTAGAAAATTCGAACACCTTCATCGTTGACGAAGTAGGTCGGTGGTGAACAACCGCCTTTGTCGGATTCGTTCTCGTTTTCGCAGGGTCCCTCGTGGGTAGTAGTTCGCGCCTCGCTTCTCGTCGGCATGGATGCGGCAGCTGTCATCGTGACAGGTCGTCCAGTGATGGATTCTATGGGACGTCTGGAGAGCAGTCGTGGGTAAGGAAGTCCGGGGTTGCGTAGTGCGCCGTCGTCTTGTCATCATGTTAAACTGTACCTTTTCTTTGAAGGACAGCATTGAACAGCGTGCGCTGCACCGTGCCCTCTTTCTTGGGCGAGCGGCAGTTTCGTGCGATGTGCCCCACCTTGCTACAGTTGTAGCAGGTCAGTCTTGTGGTTTTGATCTTCGGTTTCGCATTGTTGAACGATCGTCCCTATGGGTAGCGGACAAATCCATCGGATCACCGCGGTCGTTGCGATTGTTCCGGCCGCGCGTATTGTTGAAGTTTCCGAGTAGATGTTGCCGGTTTGGGGGCGGAAGTCGCATGGTTTCTCCATCGCTCGCTCGAAGGACTTGTCATCGACCTTGTTCGATCGCTGGACTGGTTCGCCAAGTGCGGTGGAGCTGGCTCAATAATGCATGAGCTCGTCCTTGAAATTGTCATCGAGTATTCGTTCGAACCTGACGATGAGCGTCTCATTGTCCCAGCCGATGACTTGAGCGTCTTCTTGGAACTTGGCGGAGTAACCGGAGGCAGATGTCGTCTGCCGCAGGCTCTGTATCTGTCATGTGGCGACAGCTTTCACATTGGAGATGCCGAAGGCGGTTCGAAGCCCGATCTTGAGCTTGGCAAAAGTATTCGAACATCAGGCGGTCGTCGTTGTCCAGGGTTTCAGCGTGGAGCTGGCTCAGGTATGACTTGATCCAGTTCTGAGCACGTCCACGAAGAAAGGTCGTGGTGAAGAGGACCCCTTATCTTCATCGACGTCGTTGAAGATAAAGTAAGACTCCATCGGGTTGATCCAATCGTCAAGGGCGTTGCGGTCCCCATGGAAGTGGTCCGGGGGTGCAAACTTGTAGGCGTTCTTCGAGTGGTCGGCTAGAATGGTCCCGGTTGAACGTCATTGTCCATGTCCGGCTGCGCTAGGTGCGGGTCTACCTCGTCCAGCTTGGGGTGGGTCCTGTTGAGGGTGATCAAAGTTGTTACGACCTTAGTCGTAAGTGATAAGGGTCAGAAGAATTATCTAGGGAGCAAGTCGATCTGGAGTACAGAGGAGTTAACGAGGGATGCTAGCAGAGTGCACAAGTGGCCCGGGAAGAATGACTCCAATCAGTCACCATGAACCATGAGTTCAACACAAGAGAAGCAGAAGGCATGCCTCGCTCGCTATATACTTATGACGGGTCGTTATGCTCACGCGGTCACGCATGCGTGAGTGAGCGTGTGCGTCTCACCATGCGCGAAGTGATCGCGGTTCGGTCACTTGCTTACAAGTGAGCGGGTAATCGCTATCACGTGATGCTTGTTGCTCGTTCAAAGGTGAGTGAGCGGAATGTCATGACAAATCATGGCTGTTGTGCGAGTGAGCGGCATGTCATGACGAATCATGGCTGTTGTGAAACATGAAAGTCCTACTTAGGTGTCTAACGTTATTAGAGATCGATTATAAATGTACTCTACATATAAGAGTCACTTTTCCGTATTAGACTACGGATTATAACCTTATCGATAAGCCTACTTTTCGCTACTTCTATAGGTACCACTCCGTGCATATTTCTGGGTTGTTCGGCTGCGGGGAAGTCGCAGGTGCCTCTTCACTGTAATTTAGTGAGGAATGCCTCAATCGTGCCTATCTACTGCATTATGTTCATCCATGTTGTTGCCAAGACTGTGGTATAGCTCTTTTTGAGGTGTTGTTTGGTTTGTATGAGGGTGTAGTTAGTTTGGTGCTGCCTTAGCATCAAAATGAGTGCTTCTTAGAGGCCTGCACGTAAGC
>JAVRRP010000203.1:0-24303 GCA_036872775.1 Oleoguttula sp. CCFEE 5521
TGGTGAATAGAGGCGATTATGATGATACGTCTCGCCTTTGCAGTGTCTCGCAAATAGGAAACAACCTGCATAGCCGATATGGCATCCAAACCAGAAGTTGGCTCATCCAGAAACAGTATCATAGGATGCGTAATCAGATGCATAATGATGCTAAGCCTGCGCTTTTCTCCGGTAGATATTCCCTGTCTCCACGGTGTTCCGACATGAGCATCCCTCTGGGGTGTAAGCTTGAAGTCCTCCAACAATTCTTTGATGCGGGTGAGTCGTTCCTGTTTGGTAGTATTCCTCGGCAATGCAAGCCGTGCGGTGAAGTCCATGGTTTCATGCACTGTTAGAGAGCCTAAGAACGTGTTCTCCGCTTCCACATAAGCAGAACACCGCCGCACCTCCATCGCAGTCGCCTCTCTATCGTTGATAGATAGATTAGCCTCAACACGATCGCTATGACTGCCCGGTTTGCATGCAAGAGCGTTCAATAGTGTGGTTTTACCACAGCCTCTGTCAAGATCTTAGTGAGTATGGCATGAATCGTAGGCTAAGTAGTGTTTCGTCGCTTACGATTCGCCTATAACAGCAAGTAGCTCACCGGCCCTAGCAGTACCTCTAGCAGTACCGTGAGCATTGAACAAGGTGTTCCCTATCGTATGTGCGGCGAAGCGACTTCTCCTGCTACGCGTGACTTGCCAGCGAAAGCTGCTTACCCCGCGGTGATCTCTCATTGCTAGGGACACCGCAAAATTTAGGACTTCGTTACGACCTCTTACAAGAACACCTTAGTGACAGGGTGAAGAAGCTGAGGAAGTCAGAAGTGCAGAATTGCGTGAATAAACGCAACTACGAATATACATAGTGACCAGTGTTCCGTCGTGACTGTTATCAAGACGCAATCTTCGCGCCTAGTACTAGCCAGACGAGACATCGGCTATGCGGTGTCCGCTGCCTTCACCGGGTAGGAGCGTTCGGCCGATGGAAGGCCTCTTCAACAGCACGACGCAGCAGAGGCCGTGTAGCGATAGAAGAGCTCCGCCGGTGTTCGGATCAGGTGCTGTTTTGATAGGGACACGTGCGCCATAGTAAAAACAAATGTTGGGTCTATGCACCCAGAATCACGACGAAGGCGTCTCTTTTGGAAGACGTTCGCTTTCTAAGGGTAGGGGGCGCTAGCATTCCTTTGCCTATGAGTTGGAGCTTCACCATGCATCTAATGCTTGCAAAGGATAGGGCCTCGGGGCTGTGCCAGTGATAGCGTAGGAGGAGTGATCAGAATTCTGACATGCTAGACAGGTATCTATAGGTAGTCCTGGTGACCTTCTATGCACATATCTCCCACTTACTGCTAAAGGAAACCGAGGCCGCCCTGATCTACGAACCCGAGATCCTGTACAAAAATCCTAAGTTGGTAGGTGTTCATGACAACGATCATATGCAGATTACGTAGAGCACGTTAAACTACTACGGTCTGTGCTCAGACGCTTCACTAACGCTGGCCTAACCTGCCTACATCAGTAGTCGCAGCAATGGTAAGGGGCGACCAAGGGACGGAGATGGAGGTAGGCCCCTCCCCGCGGACCACTCCGAGGCTTGGCTTTCAGAGTCCATGTGCCGACTTCCGTCGCGCAACTAGTACTGCGTCCTGCCCTATCGCCATCCAGCGGCTACGTCTAACAGCTTCTTCCAATCTGCACGCCATGTCTTCCCTAGCCACATGGTTAGGGAGCAATTGCTCGAAGGGCGACTCGCGTCGTGGTTCCGTGGCATCCTGATGACAATGGCTGACTTGCGTGAAGTACATGGCCACACTTTCAAACTGATCCACGACTGCTCGAAAGTACGTACGATGTCTTTCGATCGTATCAATGAGCGTACCGTACTGCTGCTTGTTCGAGCTCTCCATCCTTGCAACAGTCAGTGCATGCTAACCCTTGCGCACAGGTACCCACCTACAGTTGATCAAATCGTGTTCCAGCAGCCAGGAGTATACTCATCCCACCCATAGCGGTCAATTGTTGGAGCCTTTTGCCAACTTTTGGCAGGTTGTCTTTCAGTGAACGCACGCCGTTGCGATTGTACTTTTCGAGAATTTGGATCTTTGCGCAATACTCCCTGGACTTACCTACCGTACACACGACGCTCTTCTTTATCTGCAGAAGCTCTTCGTAGGAGTATAGCAAGTTCAAGCGTGCGAGGTACGTTGAGAGCCTCGTTGAGAGAGGTCTCGTCTCAGTGAAGTAAAAGATACCAGTGTTGAGCCAAAGTAGAGAAGTGACATCGGCTACGTCGGCATCCTCAAGACCGACTAGTGGCCCGTGACGTGGTCGGGACTTTGGCTTTGCGCGTAAGTGCACTCGCAGCCTAGGTGCATCTATTTGCTCCAGACCCTGTACGGACCGGGCGCCGCGTCTGATGGACTTGCCCACAATCTGTAATGGCTGCAGGCCGTTGCCGCGAGGAAACTGGCGCCTCCGCATCACTTCACAATGCATCCTATTCGATTCACATCTTCGATGACTGAGAAATCCCAGGCAACAATAGCCTTCGTCGTGTAGCTTCTGTAGTGTAACACGTCTCATGTGATTCATGTAGGCAATGAGGGTCTTCTGATGTTGTTTACCCTCGTGCATTACCGCAACATATGCTGTGTATCGCCTGCCCGGATCATGTACATCTGAGCAAGGATGTGACGGTATAGTTGCTTCCGTGGCAGAGACCATGCGCGAGAGATAGCCTAAGACCGATCTGCTGTGGAAGACCTCTACGCATTTATAGTGTTGGTTGTGTTACTGCTTTGGCATTAGGGACAACGTAATCAAGTGCTCTCGCTGTTTTGATCTAGCCATAGAGTCTAAGTCAGTGTTACCGAGCTTATACTATTATGTGTCACGAAGTGACTTCACTGTGCGTTGGTGCCTGTTGATGCCTGTGGTATATACGTATGGGCGGCAAATATCGGCACCCCAAAGGTAGGCTATACCTGAACCTCTTAGATACACTGGCTTCAAACTTCATTTACCCAATCGCCTTGCTTCGTGTCGCGCCGCGCCTATTGACTGCGGACGATATCATACCGAACATGACTGTTACACTACAGTCATCGAATGCGTAATGACAAGTAGCGCGTCTACCTCTAAACCTACTCCAACCTAAACGAGGTAAATTCATTCTTGCGTTCTGTGCAACCGTTCGGAGCCCTAGCTCCCTTCTAATGAACATTAAGATAAAGCTCTACCTAAGGGGTATGCTCGTCATCGGGTAACTTAGCGTCATATTGTCAAGGGCAGAAGTAATCGTGGAATGGTGTTTGGACAAGCGACCACAAAGCTGCGGACGACGCGTGTATAGGTCGAGAAGTACGCGGGGCCCAGCTCCCATTTCAGGGGCGTCTCGCGAAATGACGGCGACGAAATACGAGGAGATATACTTTGGGGGCCGATCACCATGTCTGTGCAAACGTCAACCTTGTCGCTGGTGAGGAAGTTCTGCAAAAGGACTCTACTTGAGACCTAATAGCTGTCTCTTTACGACCTATGTCGTGAGTGACAATGGATCGCACGTGACAGGATTTCCGAAGGAGACGGGTGTTCACAAGTTATGCTTGAGCGAGGAGGCAGAGCTAGAAGCGCTGTAGAGTCTTGAGCCAATGATGAGCAATCAGTAGTTCATTGTGTGGTCGTTTTACTCCAAGAAGTCACCATGAACAACGAGTTGAACATGGGAGAAGTAGAAAGCATCTCTCGCTTGCTATATACTTATGAGAGTCATTTATGATCAGGCATGATCAGGGTGAAACGAATCCCAATGGATCGGGATCAGTCTGTGTCTGATCCAGCTGGCTCGGGCGAATACAGATCCAAGGCAGTCACGTGACTCATTGGCCGTGTTCCGTTCGCCGGGCCCTTGTGAACTAGTCATGGGTCCTCAGGCTGTATTAGCCTTCATAAATCGTAGCATACCGTCGGAAGAAGCGCATGAGACCTGGACCGAACGTACCCGATCTGAGGAAGCAGCTGTGATCCCGTCGAAGCTCCTACTCATACTCAGCATGATCGTACCTCGTATCTACGCATAGGGCTTTGTAAGGAGGGTAGTGTATCCTTTCGATGTCGTCAAGGTAATACAAGGAATGACATAGGGTGAAGTCCGGTACTCCCAGGAAGGTGCTCTAGTAGGTGTCCTGGGTTGCGTGTCAATATCTTGGTGAGATCGTGCCCCTTTGGCAGATTCATCCGCACGGTCAAAATTGTTCTCTCGCGGAAGCATACTAGGATTGCTCTACTCTTTCAGGCGTGGAATCGAGTCGGGAGCACAGTGAAGGAATGTGGAAACGGTGTCTGATTATTGCCGCAGCTTACCTTCGTCATGTTAAGGCACTTTTCAACCTCCCGTCTGATGTACTGTATTTAGTTGCACAAAGAGGCAAGATCACTCGGCTCGCTCACGTCATCTAGGTGGTCGGGGAGGAGCAACCGATGGATGTCCGACTGGTTAGACGTTCATGAGCTGTGACTATTTTTGGACGCCTCTAAAATGAGTAGACCTACCGGCTCAGGGGACACCCGAGATGATGCCTTGAGATATGTGGTGTATACAACAAGGCTCGGCGACTTTGGAGACTGCCGCCCCCCACGAATATCACCAGAATCGACCCTTTTCACGTTTATGCGCCATGAGGTAAAGAACAGCTATCAGAAATCTGAGCATCTCTATTGATGAGAAATTACGCGTAGTTCCTTTAGTTGCGATGACAATGTCTAGAGATTTTCGGTTTTCGACTTGTAGTGGTGCGCAGAGTGGGCGTTCGCGATCTCTTAGTACACCCTGCTTAGATCTCGGTTATACCGACTAACACCCCGAGACTATGTCTCAGCACGTCCAATTCGTCCATTATCTTCATCAAATCTGTCCAAAGTGTGGTGAGTTGCTTTGCCGGCATATGATCCGAAATGCATAGAAAACGCAGCATCCTAAACCCCAGCGTTGTAGAGATATTGCGACGTGAAAGGTGTCACCTTTGGTATCTTGGGGGGCGGTAGCGCAGTATGTAGCCGACCCTTGCAAGGTCCGTCGTAAGGTGACACAATAGAGTCCAGACGGTGGCGGCTTTTGGAGTTCTGAGAAGTACTACCGAAGGATTCCTCATCTTGGTGTTGTTGTGATGATCAGACACGCGTTACGAACATTCATGACCAACGTCATCGCTGTCGTTCTTCTTCATCTATCTATCCTATGCGTGTCGGGTCTCCGTACTCAATCCATGCACTGAATCCACGCATGGGTTTCACGCACTCGACGCGCACATCGGACTCACGCAACGAGCCCACGTTCTCGATTTCTCGGCGTCCTCGGCGCTTACTTTGTCTGCCGGGTCCGCCGCAGGCGACAGAGATTACCCGCAGGCGAAAAAGCACATATGCTACCCTTTGACCAACCGTATAGAAAAGGCCTTATAATAGTGAGGATGTCACGGAGAGTTAAAGCTTCGTACTAGGGATAGTAAATAACGCGGTGCATAGTGGCTTTGCACACATCTATAACAACATTAACCGTGACCGACGTTTGTGTAGTGCTAGGCGGATAATAACATCGCTTCAAAGGAGGGTTAGTCTTGACACAGGTAGGTAAATTAATTCATCACATTCAGGCCGTGTTGCAAGAATTACTTCTATACGCCGTAGGTAAGGGTCCTACTATACGACGATAGAATCTTACGAACATAGACGTGCGCCGAGACCGAGTACCGTCAAGGGCGGTATACCTAACATTTACTACGAAGCTAGAAAGGAGTCGCGTGTAGAGATCTATAGTGCTAGAAGGGGCGAACGCGAGTGAGCTATCGCTCTCGCTTATAGTTAACGTTTAGAGACAAAGGCGTTAGCAATGCGAAGGAAGATGAGCGACGGTAAGGCAGTTCTTCTCGTTCAGACCGTACCGCTAGGTGTTTCTGTAGTGATCGAGCTGCTCTAGCGTAGCATTAGCGATTGTCCGCGACTATAAAGCGAGATCTCGAAACCTTATACGGATGTTCAGGATATCCTTCCTTGTCTAAAACGAGGTAGGAGATTTCTCTCTTATAAGCGAGAGAAAGACTGTTTAAGCTTGATGCCGTGTTTATAGTAGGGGAGAACCTCGTTCACTATTTGCACCGTTCGCTTATAACGACGCTAGTTCGCTCGAAACAAGTCTTGCTGCGTCGGGGGATGACTATGATGTTCGCTTCTCGTTCTGAGCGTGCCGAATCATCCACGCTCTAGGTCTATCGGGTATGGCGCGGTATCGCATTGTCGTTAGACAACGGCTCTTATGCAAACCCCGGTTTCTCTTCCGCGTATTTCTAGAGGATCCTTCCGTCGTTCTTGGCTTTCCCCCTAGTCCGCAACGAAAAATCTTCCGCATTAGTATCCCGGAAGCAATGATAACGTCGAAGCCATGCTACCGAGTCTAGGCGCGGACTGAAGCTTAGAGGTCCTCGTATGATACGAAATCTTTCTCTAGCGGAGGTAGTACGCGGAACATCGTGACTTCGTCCTGAACTGACTCTGCCTTGCTCTAAGAGGAGGCTAACTCTTCGATGTCAACGACATCACTAATCTGCTAAGGCTTGTTCATACTAGATACTTCATTCCAGACGAGTTCAAGAGATGTTATGCTTAGAAGGCAGTAGACGCGTTGTAAAAAGGTTACTTGTAAAGTGATCACGCAACACACGCGTCAATAGTCTCGAAGATAATGAAGAATGAACCGTGAATACTGTAACGCAAAGCGGTTTAGTTCTAGCGTCTCGCACGCACCATTAAATCATCTCTCGCTGTCAAGTCTATTATTAAGGCATGTTAAAGTCACATTCAGATACTTCTTCTAACTCGATTAACACGTGGTTGGAACGAGTAGCTTCGCGTCCGCAAACGTGATCCTCCTCTGTGTTGTGTGCGTGTAAAATTGCAATGTGCTAGTCTCAGGCACGTCAGGTATGAAATTCTGTAGTAAGGTGCGGAAGCTATAGGGTAACTTGAGGAAAGGATAAGCGACCTTTTCGAGCGACTACAAGCGACCTTCTCGTGGCGCGACAAGGTGACCGCGCGGCGGAGGTGCAATGGCATCAGAAGGGGAGGCTACTGGCGCAACCACCACTCGACACAGGAGGTCCGCTACCCAGGCAGCGATGGGCTACAAGCGACTACACCGAGGCGCTCTCAACGGCTAAAGAGAAGGCAACCACAGGCAGAAGGGAAGCAATGCTGCCTACGGCCACCGAAGCGAAACTCTTACTCGCTCTTCGCATCGATTACATTGAGCAGTCCCTGGCGATTCACTGTAAAATTCCCACAGGGGGACGACGTCTCGCCCGTTAGTGGGTTCGTCGCAGCAAGGTACAGTGACTTGGCCACGGTAATGAAGACGTTGAGCTGGTTTCTTGATGGCCTCGATGCTGCATCCCTGCCGCTCGGGAGCGGCGAGGTACTGATTCGCAGCATACATGGCCGCCATGAAGGTTCTGATGAGGGCCCATTGGGTCGTGTTCTGGAGCGCGGCCTCGCGCAACGTTAAGGCAGACGGGGTGAAGGGCTGGATGAAGTGCGCAACGCTAGCGAGGATAATCTAGCGCTGCAGCTCATACGCATCTCGCGCTTCGCTCGTGAAAGGATACGTCAGGATCGTCGCGTAGAACGCTGTCCCGCTTGATCGCGAGCCGGCTACGAGATCGGCGTGGCGGACACAGTTGAGCCCACGACCTGCCGAGGGTATCAATAGAGCGCATGGCATTGTATAGGACATATCATTACAGACCTGAAGGGTGTAGTCGCCGTTTCCGAGGTACAGCCCGTACCTCGAGAGCAAGCACATACCCGCTTACAGGCGAGTCGACCATGAGAGACAAGCCCTTCAGCTAGTCCACGTGCGTGATGTTCGGGATGAAGGCGATACAGAGTTCGGGTGCCTGGTCTGATGTGCAGTCACGGTGAAGCGTTAGTTCGAATTGAAGCACAAATTCACAATATTACCGATGGTTCCGGTCATAATATCATAGCCATCATTAAGCAGCGTGGCGTATCCGTCCGTCGAATTAGGCATCTGCATAGCGATATGCCATGGGCTAAGAGGAATCCTAGCTCGTTCGCGATCGAGTAGGTTGCTGTCCGCGTGGAGACACCGTGACTGACGTGTTCGAGAGAGCAGCATCCAATGGGGCATCCGCTGCGAGGCTGCAAAGAAGGAGCAGTAGTGTACATATAGTAAAGTTCACGAGGTATTTCAGCAGGCCCAGTCAGGTGGGATTGGGAAGTTGAGTCAAAAGATAGGGTCGTGGATGTTGTACACGTCGGGAAGATGACGATTCGGCGGGTATACCCAGTTGGTTCATGTTCTGCTTGGTGTGAAAGCGACCTGACGATCGTTGATCGAGTACTAGCACGATCCTGAATGCATTGAATACATGTGTTGAAGTTCTTCTTGGTCTATCGATGGGCTATGCCAGATTGGATCGATGTTACAGTGCCACTCACAGGCACGTAACGAGTGAAGACTGGATAACGTACAATTTACATGTAGTACGTGTATCGCGACGCTATTGACAACATTTCGAGATAGCTGCTGTCGCGGTGCAATCAAGCCTGGTATGGCTTCTTCAAAGAGTGTTCGCGTAGTGGCGGCTTTTCGGCCCAACTACAGGTGTAATAGCAGGCTGACTTGGCTCTTCATCGTGTTGACTGTGGTAAGGCAAATGTTGCCATACTTTGCTAGCGGAAGATCACGGCCGCCGCAGCAGGCTACCAAGACCGAGATGATCCGGTAAATGGCAATCCTAACTAGCATCTGCTAGCAGATTTGGGTCGGCAGGCCATGCTTGCGCATATTGTGTCCAGCGTAGACACAACACTCGCATAACCATGTGTACTCCTAACGAGAAACATCACCACTTGCGCCGTTAGTTATGACTGGCTCTCTGGACCGCCTTGCGACGAGCTTTTTCTGCGCCGGGAAACCACAATCGGCTCGAAGCATTACTCCAACGCCTTGTACACCGACTTTGCCTGGCCCTACTGTCGACGCAGAATAAGTCGCAACAGCAATGATCGGCCCCCTTACGGCAGCCGCTGACCTACCGCCAAATCCTCGTGGGCATGAACTCGCAACGACCAGCATGTGCATGTGTGTGATAGCAGGCGTCTGAATGCTCTGCCGCCTATTCAAGCGGATCTCTATGGCCAGCGCCGTTGGAGGGGACGACTACAAGTTGGTAGCCTCGATGCTGCTTGCAGTGGGTATAAACGTATGCTTCCAGACGGGTGTGTCACCATCTCACAATGGAAGCTGGTGGTAGCTGATCCATCGCAGAGGTCTTCGTGAAATCCTCCATGGATGGCCTGGCGTGAGACATGTGCGGAATATGAGCAACGTCTATTGAGGCAAGGCCGCACATTGACCCAAATCGGACGGCATCGCGTGTACATCCAGAACGATGCATGCTGGGAAGGACAAGCAGCAGTGTTGCGAAAGCACGTCATGGCAATCGACAAGCCGGCGCCCTGCTAAATAAAAGGCAGAGGCAATCTGCCGTGCTAGACGGCGTTTTTTGGTTATTCCTGCTATGCGGCTTCAAGTCCGACACCCGCGCCTCCTTCTTATTTGATCCGAAGCGTCGCGGGCGCTTGCCGACTAATGGCGTAGCTGTGTAGTACACCCCCTTGTTTTTGCAAACCCCACGTAGTCAAGATATGCCTTGAATAACAATCCCTTCAATATTGCCTACCTGCCAGGGTCTGCAGGATAATTTCGCAAAGCCTGACTTGTACTAGCCAGTCGTGCAGAAAGCACTCTGTGACTATACTCCAGAGCTGAGACTAGAATTGTCCGGCGTTCATGTGCAACGCGTAAGAGATGTGCGGAAGAGAGCTCGCGTCCATCTGGGTGTTGCAACGCAAACCAATGGCTTGGGTATGCTCCTGATGCGTCGTACGCAATCTAGAGACCTGTATGTGACTCTTGGTCTGTTACACTGCACTAAGCTGGCTAACAGAGATCAGGCGGGAAAGGGACATCAACGGCACAGCTGCACCACTGATTTGGGAGTTTCGTAAGGAACAGTTGGAATGCGTAACGCGCACGGTAGAGACCTTCCCGCGTGTTGCGTGCGAAATGCCCAAAAGGCAGTCCACGCATTGCGACATCAACCATGCTGAACTTTACAAAAATGGCAACCTCTCCTCTCAACATTCAATACAGCAGCCGTCGGTGGGTATTCATCACCACCATAACACCACCTTGGAGGCTTCGGCTACCGTTGTAGCCAATGAAATGCAGGCAGGAAATATGGCTGAGGCAGACTTCACTGTCATGCCGCAGCAGCGACGTAGCAGCAGCGGGATCGCTTTCAAAGAAAAGCTGGATGTTACAGGTGGCAGAGCGTTGAAGGCGTTACTTGAACAGTCACCCGCTACAACAGCTGTGCGCGACCGTGACGTCGACGGGACTGCGGAGCAGCAATGGTCGAGAGCGTAAATCGATGAGGGCGGCCTGTGAAGGCATCCCATGATGTCGTGTTGTAATCACGCAGTAGCCGTATCATCATCTTGCAGGCTATATCCACTGTGTTACAAAGCACGAAAAAATTACTCTTCACTCTCTATCCAAACATAAGGAAGGTGAGTACAATTTTGTGTCACGAGTTAGCTTTACCGACTCTGATGGTTGTTTTCACTCGACCCGTCCTCAATTCCACTGATCCCCGACTCCGTTTCTAGATATGTTCCGTCCTAGCCTTGCGCGGTAATGCCATGATCCACGCCTACCGGATCGACATCACGCTAGAGGCGCTCTCTAACTAGTCTCTAGTACTCCGAATCTTCGAGGATCATCTCGGTAATTGTAGCACTCTCTGCACGGTCGAGTTCTGCCTTCTTAAAAGTGTATTCCCTCTGTGTAGTAGTAATCTTAGCCCCTAGTAAATCTTTGTTTCGTTTAATCTCACCAATGCTAAATTGTGTCGTACGCCGTAGTTGTGCTATCTTCAGGGGCATACTCTCATTCCTCAGTAGTCGAAATAAGCCTTCTGCGTCTTATAGGAAGCGCTTAAGTGAACTAGCGGTCGCTCTCTGTCGATTTACGGCAGTATGTCGTATACTAGCAATGGAGCTGAGAAATTCGCCAAAAGGCTTGCCAATGTCGCCGATCTCCGCCTCGGTGAACAAGTTTTCACGTGATCTGAGGACTCTAGTCCAGACGTTTAGCTCTACAGACTCTACGTAGTCCTAGCCATTCTGCTCCAAGACACCCTACATTTCCTCTACCGCGAACCCAGAACACACTGCCTCAAGTGTCTTTTGAACTGATACGAGAAGTTTATGTTGAATTTTTAGGGATAGGTACACAGGATATAGCGAACCACTCAATGGTTTGCAGTACTTTTCGTTTATACTACATAACACCTCATATAAAACGCGATGCCTCAACAGTCCCGTACCCAGACGTCCTCAAACGAAAGCAGCATCCTACTTGCAATACACGCTCTCGAATCTAGCTAACTTCGAACGATACGTAGCGCGTCGCGGATATACGGTGTGTCGCGTACAACGCTCTAACGTAGGATAGCTAGCGGCACTACACGAGACAGCTACGTCGTTAAAAACATACGGCTAAGTGCGCTTAAACAGTAGGTCATTGTTATAGGTATCGAGAGACTCGATACACAAGGCGCGTCGCCCTCGATTGCGCATGTTAGACAAATAGCGGATGCAATCTGCCTCGCGCGCGGCGCAAAGCTAGTTGGAAATAGCTAGGCATACTCATTTGTATCGCGCACGCCATAACTATAGACTCGCCGCGGACGAACATACGAATGCTAGCGGAAGCAATACGAGGATCTAGTTATTATCGGGGACTAGTTTCGCCTCGTACGCGTTACGAAAGACAAGCACGGCATCTACCTAGATGATATATACAACTTTGACGAATATGGCTTTTAGATGAGAGGAATCTCGGCCTCGAGAGTTATAACCTCTACAGATCGGTTAGGGCGGCTAAAGCAGTGCAAGCCAACGAATACCGAGTAGGTAACGTTAATCGAGGGTAGTAGTACAACAGGCTACTTATTGCCGCCGTTCCTGATTTTCAAAGGCAAGGAATTTAACCTAAACTAGTTTCAAGGCCTGTCCTCGTCGTAGTTGTTTACACTAAGCAATAACGGCTAGACTACCGATAAGATTAGTATGCAATAGATTTAGCACTTTGAACTACATACCGGCGCGCGTGTAGTTAGTAGCCGTCGGCTACTAATCCTCGACAACCATAGTAGCTATACGACGCCAGAATGCCGTGCATTCTGCGACGACCATAGTATTATTCTACTCTAGATGCCGCCGCACTCGTCGCACTTACTACAACCAATGGACGTCGGCTGCTTTTCGCCGCTTAAAGTCATGTTTTCAAAGCAAAATCAGGCGTTAATTCAACGCTAGGTTTACCCTGTTACAAAGCACGACTTTATTGCGTCGTTAAAGGCAGCTATAAACCTCGCATTAACACCTCGGAATATACAGGCTAGCTTCCGAGGCGCTAACCTATCGCCTTTCAATCTAGAAGCTATACTATTACGCCTTGATCTAGTACTCGACGCCTATACCGAAACTCCGCCCTGTTCGCAGGGATCGTAGTAGCTACGTACGCCGTGTAATACAACAGAGGTTACACAACAGGCGACGCTAGTCTAACGGCGTATTACACGGCATTAAAGCAGCTCGCTAGCCCCGATCCTAGACGCGCTTACATAGCTATCAAAAAGCGCGCAACAGATAAGTACTCAAGCCGCACTTATGCAGTCACAGACTCTACAATTGTAAGAGGCAAAGGAGCTACTATAGCTTCGTAAGAGTCGCAAACGCAAGGCGATACAGGTTGACTACGCCTTATTAGTATCCGAGGTACAGGCGATTACAATTGCACGCGACGTCGTCGCCGCCGTACAAGAGGTAGAGTATACTCAGAAACGGCAGAGGCAGGCCCCGACTTGTAGCAGAGGTAGGGTATAAGGCTATATAGTACGAACATGCCCGATTGTCGAATAGATACCACTTAATCCAACGCTTCAATCCGATACTAGATAGAGCATGTATTCGTCGTTAAAGTCGTGTTTGAATACGAGGTGAAGACAAAAAGTAACCCACGCCCCCAGAAGGCCCACGCCCCTAACGTTAACGTTAGTTTATGCATTAATTATGTTTGTGAAAGCGAGTAAGCAAGGCATCACTCAAGGCTTTGCACGGTAAATCCAAGCTGAGCGCAAATACTAGTAGATGTTACGGTTCCCCTAGTAGTTATAATTCACCGCTTAGCCCACTATAGCGCAGGCTATCAATAATGTCTACTACCTAGCGCGAGTTTTTGCTCTAACGAGCATCGAAAAACAACATGCTAAAGGCACTCTTCGCGAATTTCCTGATCCCATTGGAGTGAGCCTACCGCTACTATTTGAGACTAGCCCTATCGACTTGAGCGGCCGGCGTTACGACGCTTTTTAGCTCATTAGTAGAACCGACGGCTAAACATGTCGCTACCTCGTCGACGCAGATAACTAAACTTCGATATTCGGTCGCAATCCTCCTTCGCTCGTCCTTAACGCCCTAGCTGCGACTATTATAGACGCTTGCAAGGCGGTCGCGAAGGCGAGAGCAACGTCGAGTGTTTGCGAGCGCCCGGTGGTGTCGTCTGTGTCGACAAGATCGCATGTTTATTGTTTAGAACGCATAAAGTACTAAGGTCGGCGTGCGATGCTAGTTCTCGAACAACACCTATATAGGCTCTCTGAATGTATATATACGAGGGTAAGTAGCAGATATGGACAAGTATTTTGAAACGGCAAAAGAGAAGAACTAAAATCGTAGAAAAGTTGCAAGGTATAACTCCTTATGCCGGAAATCCGTGCGCTCTAGTATACTCTACCGTCCTCACAACACTTTAACTCCTTATATAATGCCGTAGTGCGTATCTAATGCACAATTGATCTAGCCAACAAAAATCCTCAGAGCAATTTCCCTTCTCCTTCTACCTTATTACTCTTTGAGCTAACGGTCCTCTCCGTGAAAGATATGTAGTAGATCCGCATCTCCTATTAGCCGAGATAAGTCTTGTAGCCCTAGCTCGGGTCAAACTATTAGACAGTATGCAGAAGCGACTCGTCTAACATTTAGCAACTCGCCGAGCACCGTTACCGCGTCCTTGCCTACCCGTAGGATCAAATCCCCAAATCAGAGAACGTACGCGCCTCTACGTGCTACTCCTATCGGCGTGAACATCGAGACGAAATTAGAAGGGCAGAACTAGGATAATGCGTAGCAATAGTTATCTATCTAGGTTAGCAGCTCAGATCGCCTAGATCAATATATTACTAACCGAGGCTAGGCACGGACCCGACTAGGTGCCTTTACTTCCCTTCCCATTCTTCATTACATAGGGCCTAGACTAGTCTTTCCTAGACGTCGAAGTAGGCGACCTAACCGTGAGACCTCCGTCCTATACCCGACTAAGTCGTTACTAATCGTGTCGCGTAGGTGCTATAGTCTAAGGTATTCGTCGTCCTTACGACGAGCCTACTTCACACTTATCAGGTCGTAGCTACCCTACAATAGCTAATGCATTAGGCGCGGACTATCTGCCTAGCCTAGTAGGAGACGTAGATTCTTAGGATACCGAGAGATCACGGCCCATGCCTATATTTGGTAGTAATCCTTGCTCTATAAGCCGATTAACGTACTAAACTAGTATTAGCTCATGCTTTAGTAAGAGGAGGCCTTGATTTGTAGCTTTAGTAGCGATAGATTGCTAGGTACCCTTCTAGCGCCGTGCAAAGGGGACACGGTTTATATTAAAATCTCAAGCTATTATAGAACTGTTAGACTTCTGTAGTGGTTCTAGGGTCTGTACTGCTGTCTCAATACCTTCTATATTGATGTAGTTGTGACCGACTAAATACAAGACAGATTCGTGAAACACCGTTATGCAAAGCGGATCGGCGCGCGGGGATAACTCCTCGTCTCGGAGGATTTGCGGGCTAGGGTATACACGATAGCTAGAGCCTCTTCAACCTTACTTAACCATTTTATCTCAAGCTACATTCGCTATAAGGGCTATAGAGTCTGCCTAGGCTATTCTCTAGCCGCTATCTACCTAATAGAGGGGCTTGCGCTTCGAAAGCCGCGAAAATAACCTGCTATTATTACCAAACCCTTCGATTACCCTAACGATCACGAGCACATAACTGCGTTCTATAGAAGATAGAGAACATCGAAGTGTCGGAAGCTACTATGTTAGACGACGTGCGACGCGTTGTAAGCGCATAGTACTTAGTGTTCTAAGCTCACTATAGCTAACGGGTAATCGTGGATCACCGAGCAAGACGTCTCTATTAATGAGGCATGGACCGTTTTCACACTATCCGACTAAATAGAGACCCGTGGGAACATTATTGCCCTCATCATAAAGTCAACAGGGAAAAGAGGAGAGCTTAGAATTCATCTCGATGGGAATAACAAGAAGGACTATGTGAAAGAGGCGACAGACAACAGCACTACCGTATTATCTATCAAGTCTGCAAAGGCGATAGACTTATTTGGTCATCTATCAATACGAGCGTGTCGTCGGATCTGAGGTCTGTACGGCACTTTCTCACATATTCTAGGAGGATTGCGCTTAAGGAATACGAAAGGCTAAGCTGTCCGTCCTTCACTAAAATGTATAGCGGCTCCGCGGGTTCTCTATACTCCACGATGACCCGGAGATAGTTACCTGCATTCGCTAGTTGAAGAAACTTCGCAAAGTGCCCAACGTCGATCTCGTACGCCTGAGTTGGGCGGAGATGTATATGTAGCCAAGGCGCATTTGGTACACATATGCCAACGACCTCTGCATGCACGCTAGTGGTCTCTTCACGTCTGATAAATCCACTCTGCTGCTAATATTCAGGACCTGAACTCAGTAAGTATCTTCCGCGTAAACGAACATAACACATCGCATCCTTACCAAAAACGCCGAGCAACTTCCTAGCATTCGGGAACTTTGTCTCCAGATTTGCCAAAATCCGTTTAACTCGTTTAGGCTAGTCGCTTTGCTGATGTTGCCTGACTTTACACAAAAGGTCACGAAAAATTTGCTCGCGCATCTGATTTCGAGGACGCCATTATGGGTAGGGGAAGGCAATGCACCAGAACACGACGCTGTGCTTGTCTAGCTCGAGGACAGCTGAGGCTCTCGTGTCCGCTAGGGCTTGTATCCGCATAAAGTTTCGACGGAAATATGCTAGCACACAATCATTACTAGTGCACTACTGAACTCGGCGAACGCCTTCACGGAAAGCGGTATCGGAATTTCGTAGCGAAAGATTAGGTTTCATATTATAGTAGTGGCTCACGATAGCAGTAGCTCTCGATAGCCGCTACAGATACGCTAGACGTAAGCGATGTACGAAGGACTCAAGATTCGAGAGATGCAAACAGTAGATAGGATAATAGGGATACTAGGGATGCCGAGAATACTTCTTTCGTAGGAACAAGAATTTCTAGGGATGCGAAGGATGCGAGGGATGCGAAGGATGCGAGGGACGCGAATAGGGCGAGGGGCACGAGGGACGCTAGGAATGCGAGGGTAACAGGGATATTGGGGACACTACCGATAACAGGGCTAGAGGAATGCCAACCTCATTCACCTACTACTCGCTGTCGCTCGTGCTAATCCCTAACATCCCTCGTATCCCTAGCATCTCGATTTCTCTCATAGCAGATTGGTGGTGTAAGTTAGCCCGTTACACTGCTTGCTATATAAATATGCTCTGCTTTCTGCTCTAGAAAGTCTTCATTCTTCTTATCTAGTTGTTATGTCGAACACCTAGGGCGATATACCAATTCCATAACTTGTGGTGCAAAAGATCCGGGTTGTTGCACACACGATGGGACCGGTCATAGCTAGAGGTTAGTTGAGTCAAAATCACTGGTCGATCTACCTTCTCACGCAAGGTGGCGGCTCCGTGCGCCTAAACATGGCAACTAATCCGGACACGCTGAAGTCAAACCTGCAGGACTTGTCTAACAGCGTCGATAGTACTTCCATACTACATTAGACCTGCATCTATCTTTACTTCAACTATCGAACTTATAGCTTTCCCGTCACTGCTGCAGCCCTTGAAGACTAACATTGTTTTATAGTATACTCTGCTGAAACGCCTGCCCAAGATTCCTCTCGGACAGGGAGACGCGTAGACTCTGTCACTCGCATCTTCCCAAGCTGGATGTGAGCTCACCTCGTATCTGAACTGAGGGGAAGTAGTGACGAGCATGCCAAACCTGCCTTCACACATTGTGATGCCGATTTGACAAAGCCCATAGCGCTTGTAGCCAAGCATCTGCCCTAACGGCTCGGAGCGGCGGACATGTTCGCGTGAGGCGCCCGACGCGCGCAGGAGATCGCGCGGGAGCAGGGATGACTCGACATCGTCCCAGAATGCTAATTGACAGCGGAAGCGACTCATACAGCAGCTCTCATTCGCTCAGCGGATATCGAATTTAGTTGAAATAAGCGAATCACCGCGATCCACAGGTAGAGTTATAGGCGCAGCTCGCTCGCCCCAACGAGGTATTGGTCGATCTGAACTCTATCATCGATGCACGGTCGATGCACGTTCGATGCACCCCGTAGGCTCGCATGTGCCCTTGTGTCATTCGCCGCTGGGCTGGAATGGGATTCTGCTGTGGGAAAGCCACATGTGCATGAGCTAGTGGCTGGATTTGCATCCGCTGTTCTGGGCTCGTTGATGGCCACACGGCCTCTGTGACCTACCCCGCGCCGCATTGCTGTGTGGTTCGTAACAGCTTCGCGATAGGCGTCACTTTCCTGAGAAGACAGCTCGCGTAGCACAGAAGGCTCATCCTTGCTATGCGTGCCAGACTTCAAAGTCCGAGTATTCCGCATCGACCTGAGATCACGTGAGGCCGAACCAGGATGGCAGTCCGAGGGACGATCATAGTGTGCAGTCCACCTACTTGTAAAGTACAACCCGTGATCCGTGAGGGTTCCTGCCGAGCCAGCTTTCCCGTATGTGAACGACTAGGTCGCGCGCACGCGAGACTCGCTAAGTCGACATCGACGACGCATATAGCCCATAGACGTGCGCGGAATGTCTGGAGTCGCACCACGTCATCGAAGCTGTACAGAACTGTTGTGGGACACAGCCTCGATGGACTCCTCTTGCTCTCATACTTAGGTCAGTGCGTCCAGGTAAGCAGCGATCTCACTCTTTTATGACAGTACATCACAAGACGCGAGTAATCGGTCGCTACGCCGTCTGCGCGGTGATCTGTTGCGAGACTCAGCATTCTACTCTCATAGTCCATAATCAAGTCATGAATCAAGGCTGCCTGAATAGCCCAAGTCGGCTAGACTGAAACTAGTCCGGCGCTACGGCCACTGCCGACGATACAGTGACGCTCACCGGCAACATGTCCGAGTCCACTTCACTCTGTCTTAGATTCAACTCCACTCTCTCTAAATGCATTACAGAACAGACTCCGCCCTACCTTGAGGCTTGCCATACCCCGCGACCTGGAGCAGCTGAGCGACCAAGTCGACGGCTTCGTACCGGGGGACCGGGGGGCCAATCGAGCTCGCAGCATGGCCATTGACGGCCGCCATGGATTTCGCGATGGAGACATGCCCTGGGAGGAGGCTCAAGTCACGAGAGAACTCACCTAGGCTCCAGCCAACGGTAGTTCGAGACTTGGCGAACGAGTCGCCGGCACTGGCAGATTGCGCCGCTGAAACACGATGAATGATGCTTGCGCCAGGTGGGCTAGTCTCAGTCGCAACGGGCGCCACTCAGGTGGCCGCTACGATCATTGCATGACACTTAGCGTTTGCTCGTTGTCGAAGCAAAGCGTAATGCAGCAGATGCGTGATGCTCCTGCTCGCAAGCAATTGCAGGCGCAGTAACGATGTGGGATGGAGTTAAAGGCCGATGTCCGAATCCGAGAATGTATGAACAAGTTTGATCTGGCCCAGCTACGTTCGTCCAGACGCCTCGAAGGCGTCCAAATTAGAGGTACCTGCCATCTTTGCAGCAGGAACGGGAAGGACGCCTAGATCCTCCGAGCTCAAACCTGATCGATGACGCTGTAACATGTGCAAGGCGTGCCTCGAGCCGATCTGCCCAGCCGCCGTGCAATCGTGGAGCTCGAGTCTGGCTAGACTGGCTTGGTACACGCGCTCTACCTTCATTGATGGGTGCTCTTCAGCCTGGGAAGGAAGATCGCTTGTGGGCCAGGCTATATTCACCCTTGGGTCTACTTGGGACCGTCCTAATACTCATGATCCCTGTCGACCGCTCGATCTACCTTTCGCACACAACAGGTACCAGAAACATGCCGCAGCACGACTACACCTTCGCCATAGCGCCGCAGGTCGAGCCGTGCCCAATACCTAGTTGGACAAGTGGGAAGTCCCCATCGCGTCGCGGTGATATCTTCCGGCTTAGCAGCTTCACGACACCCTCACATGATGCCGTACGAGGACTCGCTAACTGTCAGGCTAAGCGTTTGCCGCCCATGTTCGGACATTGCGGCTCACTCACCACAGTCTCTGTGACCCCGTTGATGGCAGTGGACAGGACACGCGCTCACTGGTGCGGCACAGGGTCTAAGTCGCTCGTGGCCCACGAAACGTGGATCTAGCCGTCGGAGTACCCTGGGTACTCATGCCATCAGCTCCTCTAGACCACCCTTCACTATTCGATGATCGAGCTCCACGACGGGCCAAGCGCTCCACACGCACAACGCAGTATCATACCGATAGACCTGGCCGAGAGTGTCCGATCTCGAGCTTCATGAACACTGTCGCACTCTGAAGGGTATAAGGTCAGTGCTGTTTCCTGGAAAGGAAGAGATATCAATCATTCACATTCACTTCCACTTTGCACTTCAGTCACTCGCCTGAGGCTTCTTACAGTCCCTCCAGACTACCTTCGCTGTCTCTTCTCATCATGCATTTCACCAACGCAGTCTGGTTCGCCATTGGACTGGCTGCATCCGCCAATGCACAGCTTCTCCCAGGCCTGCCACCAATTTCCCTTCCGATTATCACTACGCCCATTCAGCTCGGACTGGTCGGTCCATACGGCGTATTCGCTGCGACGACAATCACCAACACTGGCAACACCAACATTGCTGCCAAGATTGGTCTATCGCCTGGTACATCGATCACTGGGTTTGGCCCAGGCATCAGCCAAGGTCAAGACGCAGGACTGTTGAACCTGGCAGCGACTCTAGCCAAGGCTGACCTGTTGGTGGCTTACGCGAGCATCACTCTCTTATCAGTGGGGGCTGATCTTACCGGGCAAGATCTCGGTGGCCGAACCCTCTACTCTGGAGTGTACCAGTTCTCGTCCTCGGGAGGTCTGACCGGCCAGCTCATCCTCGATGCGCAAAACAACCCCAACGCCGTTTTCGTCTTCAAGTTCGGTTCAACTCTGACCACGGCCAGCGCCTCGTCCGTGGTGCTCATCAACGGCGCTCAGGCCTGCAACGTCTACTGGCAAGTCGGTAGCTCCGCAACTTTCGGTACTGGCACTCAATTCCTTGGCGTGGTTCTCGCCCAGGCTTCCATTACGGCCACTACTGGCACGTCTCTCAGCAGGGGTGCTCTGTACGCCTTGAACGCTGCCGTCACACTCGATACCGTCACGATCGGTGGCTCTTGCGGCGCAGCTGTCGTCGTACCTCCCATTTCAGTCCCGATCATCTCGACCATCACCCTACCGCCCCTCACCTCAATCATCACCCTGCCGCCCCTGACCCAGACCATCACACTCCCACCCGTCATCAGTACCATCATTGTCACCGTTCCGGTGGTCACAACAATCATCAATGGGGTCACGACGACGCTGCCGGCAAGCACCGTCACTTCGACCGTGACCCTACCCGGTGTCGTCACTACCACCACGGCACCTGGTGTTATCACCACTACGACTCTACCCGGTGTTGTTACCACGACGACCGCACCTGGCCAAATCACGACTACGACTGCCGTGTCAACTACTACTGCGCCGGCTGTGACCGTCACCTCCACTTCGACGTCGACTGTCACGAACCAGGCCAGCACGACCACAATCACCCTCACAGCCACTCAAACCGTCACCCAGACCGTAGCAACCTCGACCACGAGCACCACCGCGACTACTACATACTGCTCCACCAAGACATCGACCAAGACTGCCACGCCCACCGCTTGCAAGCGGGACGCTCCACTCGAGATCGAGAAGCGCGAGGCCGAGCTCGAGAGCCCCGAGGCTGCGATCGAGGCACGCGCAGCCAAGAAGACTGTGACCAAGACGACGGTTGTTCAGACCACCTGCGCTGGCAAGACTTCCACGAAGAAGACTGGTCCGACCAAGACCGCTAAGGTCACCAAGTGGAACACCAAGACTTACTGGTCGACCAAGACGACTTCGTCGACTGTTACCAGCACCAAGGTCCCTGCCTGCACGCTCAAGGCGAAGAGGGATCACGTCAAGATGTTCGCTTAGAGTAGGCTTAGGCTTGGTGCTGGGGACGTGGATGTCAGAGGATTCAAGTGATGAGTACTTCGGTACATGTAGCGAGCAATCGCACGGTTGAAGGGGGAGTTGGGGGTGGCTTTTTGTTCTCGCGAGATGGGCCGGACTGCAGAGCTTCGTGTCTTATGGTCACTACTATTGTTTCGTATTTACTTTTACTCAACGCAGTCCTTACTTTATAATGCTGATCATTTGAAATCTCACATGGGCCGCTAACCTTCTCGTGGCTGGGTAACACTTTCGCGGCCTCTGCTTCTTTATGCCTTCGACATGCCTTCTGCTCATTCCCAGGTAAGTGTGACAACGGGCTGCGGTGTACTGGTGCAGTGCCCATACGCAAGGAGTGAAGTCCCCGTAGTACATCCTCGTGAAGCCAGCCTCTCTCACAAGCTGTACTATGGTGCCGCGACGAGGTGGACAAACTGATGTACTCGCAGGCGGCATGTGAGATGTTTGGAGAAGTGGAGCTACAGTTCCTACACTATGCACCACTCCCCATCTCTTTCACCAAAATCTTCTCGATCATCCCCCGACAGATCGGATGATAGAAGTCCTTGTGCCTCTCGAACGTCTGCTTGGCCAGCTCTGGCTTGACCTTGAGAAGCTCCCTGTACAGTGGTCGAACGAACCTCATCCTCCCCACGCTACCGGCTAGTAATGCAGCATCGTCATAGTACTTCTCGGCTCTACTCCGGAGCGCAAGAACGTAGAAGCGAGACACAATCTCGACGTTCTTGGACTTCTCGAAGGCGTAGGTGCTGCCCATCAGCTCCACTGACTTGGCTGGTAGGGGCGTAGCAGAGTCTTGCAGTGCTTCGAGAAAGACGTAGATTTGTTGACCGGAGAAGGATGACAGGTCACTTTTGGCGGGTTTGAAGCCAGATTTGTCGCCCTTTGATTGCCACTTCTTCGCCAAATCGTAGCATACATCTGCGAGCGAAGTATCGGAATCTGGCTTTTGAGGGAAGCCAGGTTCGCTCAGCCATTTGTGCCACTGCACCTTGGACACCAACTTGAGATAGCCTGGTTCGTCGTTCTTCTCGAAGAATTCGTAGAAGCATTTCTTGAACTCGCTCGTTTCTACGGACTTGAACTTGAATGTGGTGAAGTAGTGCTTGATGAACGGTTCCAACTTATCTTGGCCCACCAGCTCCTCCAGGTAGTACAGGAGCAAGAAGCCCTTTTCGTAGGCTACGCTCGAAAACGCGTTGTCCGGATCCTTGCCCTCGAGATTCGGCATCAGCTTCGTAAACTCGTGATCTTCCCTGAACTGCGCAATGCTGTCGCTTAGCGCCTTCCAGCCGAGTAGCGCACTGAAGTCCCAATATCGGTCGTCCTTTTGCACTGCGGGTTTTATGCGGCGCTCGAGATAGGTATTCCATCCTTCGTTTAACTCGAAATGCTCCCAGCTGGCGCATGAGACAAGATTACCTAGAAAAGTGTCAAGCGTCAGCAGGGGATCGTATCTTCGATCTAGTGCCTCCTCCGATTTCGTACCTGACCATGAATATGAGAGCTCGTGCGCGATCACATCAACTTTCTGCCGATCGCCGGATATGAGTGTGGGTGTTGCGTAGGTCGTTTGTGAGTTCTCCATGCCGCCATACGGGAAGCTCGGCGGTAGAACCAAAGACATTGTAGGTCGTCCACTCGTAGGGATACACAAGCTTCTCGGAAATCTGGATGTACTCATCGGTGTCGTCTTCGAACTTCCATTGGCAGTCCTTAAGCTCCTCGGGACCAGTGTAGACTGTCAATCGAGGCCCGATTGCCGCAGATGCGATATCTCCGCTTGCCAGGGCGAAGAGATATGAGGGCATGGGCACGTCTTGCTGGAAGCTGTACAGCAGCGTACCTGGCTGACCATCCTTACCAGCACGGAATTCGCTCACCTTCGTGGGAAGCCCTGACGCAAGGACTGGCAATGGCGAGCGAAGATTGAAGGTATACGTCGACTTCACGTCTGGCGTATCCTGACATGGCAATAAAGAACGGGCGTGAATGGCCTGGCACTGGCTGAAAATGTACGGGTGCTTCTTGTTGCTGGTCTGAGCTGGAGTCATCCATTGCAATGCAGTACAGTCCTTGGTGGTTGCCACTGCGATCTCGATGGCAATGTCGTTGGCAGTACTACCCTCTGGAAGGGAGACGGTAAGTGCAGAACCGTATGGCTCGGTGCGTTCGGTGGCGAGATCCCACTTCACGTCCTTATCTGCAATGCGCACGCTGGAGACACTGAGACAGGACGTATCAAGCACGACTTGCTTCTGCTCATCCAGCTTCCTGAGAGTCAATGTTACAGTGCCATGGAACCGCTTCTTCTCGAAATCAATATCGAAGTTCGCATAGGTGTAAGTCGTCCGCCAGGCATCATGCCTTCGAAGTCTGCCTTGCCTTCTTGGCCTCTTTCTCCGCTTCTTTCGCAGCGCGCTCTACTCGTGCCTTCTCGAGGTCCTCGAAGGTCATCACCCTCGCGGTGCCGATTATAGTTGACTTGGTTGCGCGGCGAGCCTTCGCTTCGCTGTTCATCGTAGCAAGAAATTTAACCTGTTCTTGGAGGAGGGCGCGCTCAGCGAAGGAAAGTCGCGTGGCGTTAGTGAGCTTCTGTAAATGCCTCTACAAGCGGTGCTTACTCGCTTGATCAAGCATACGAGCGTCAGCTTCTATCAGACTATGCAGCGACGTAACAGCTCCCGCTGATACTGGCGTTATAGGCGTGTGCG
>JAVRRP010000204.1:0-24265 GCA_036872775.1 Oleoguttula sp. CCFEE 5521
AGACCGACTTCTATCCCGAGTTACTGGTGGCGCCAAAGATCCGTAGGAACAGTAATGCCTCAGTGCTCTCTGCCGAGACTCTCGTAGAACAGATCGCCGGCAGCTTGCATGGCTACCAAATACCGAACCGGATCCGCCTCCTCACAGCACCTCTTCCTCGTCTACACAGTGGAAGTCTCGACAGTATTGCCATGGAGAAGGCAATCAACAATACATTACCCGCCGCAGCCACAGGCCTTTCAAATACAGAACATAAGATCGCGGAAGCTTTCGCACAGATACTGGTCAAGCCCATGTCGGACTTCGATGGGTCTGCGGACTTCTTTGACTTTGGTGGCGACAGCATGAAGGCTGGTCGCCTGCTCTCCGCCCTGCGCAGAGACTTCAAAATCAGACTCGCAATTGATGCGCTGTTCGCTGCTCGGACCATCTCAGCCTTCGCCTCGCTAGTCGATACTAAGACGGCAGAATCGACTGCGACTTCGACGAATGATGATAAGTTGGCGTCGGAGAAGCTACTTCCTGGCCTCGAGAAGACATGCAGCTCGAGCAATCCGCTGCTACTAATCCTCCAACTTGTTCCAATTGGTATCATGTACCCCATGAAGCGTGCACTTAGCTGGACGATCTTCATATACTGTCTCGCCTATGCTGAGGGCCTTCCTACCGTCAATAGTATACCGGGGCGACTTCTCGGTCTTTGCGTGTCGATCGCGATCGGACAGATTATCACCAAAATCGCAGCGCCTTTGCTCTCCATTATCTTTAAGTGGCTTTTTATCGGCCGCTATCGAGAAGGGCTGTACCCAATGTGGGGCCTATATCATACGCGATGGTGGATGGTGCAGAAGGTCATCGAAGTCTCCGGCATGGGTGTCTTCAACTTGACTGGTCCGGCGAGGACGCTATACCTTCGACTACTCGGCGTGAAGATCGGTCATAATGTCAGCATTGCATATGGTACAGACTTCGGGGAGTACGACCTGATCACGATTGGTGACAACACTGTCATCGATCGCTGCAAGGTCCGCCCATTTGCGGCAGAACGAAATACATCTATGTATCTTGGGGCCATCAGCATCGGTACGAATGCGTCAATCGGTCTAGCAGCGATTGTGGCCGCTGGTACCAATGTACCTGACAACGCCTGCATCGGTCCCAATTCATCTTCGTGGGAAGTTGCTGATGCAGAAGAGGCGAACCGACTTCTGGCTTCAGCCAAGATCCCGAAGCCTCACTGGTTGTTGGAGTACCTACTCGAAGTGCCCATCACCGCACTCGTCAAGTTCTGCGGCATGATTCCGTGGCTGGCCGCCCTAGTCGGTCTGGTCTACACGCAAGCACACAGATCCTCTGATCCCCTTCATGCAGTCGTTGTCTGGTTCTCGAGCCCGCACAGAGTCGCATATCATTACCTCGCACTTGCTGCGCATGCTTGCCTTGGGCCTGTGTTCTTCCTCTTCGCCGTTCTGACATGCAAGAAGTTCTTCGACGCTTGCTGCGGTCAGATTCACCCTGGCTCAGTTGACAGTCGTTCGAATGCGACGAAGTTCCGGATGCAGCTCGTACGCAATCTGATGCCGGCTCTGGAGCTGCACAAAGTCTCTGAGCTGTTTGGCGGTCATTATGAAGTCACTTCTAAGCTTGTGCGTCTGATGGGCGGCAAGGTCGGTAAGCGCGTGTACTGGCCCGGGACTGGACCAAACGTGCAAGATTGGGACTTGCTCGAGATTGGCGACGATGTCGTCTTTGGTTCACGCTCGCATCTGATCACTTCAGATGGCACTGGTAGCGATGTCGTGAAGATCGGGAACGGCGCCATGGTCGCTGATCGTGTCGTACTGCTTCCAGGTGCTGAGCTCGGCACGGGAACCGTCTTTGGCAGCGGCGCACTGACTCGTCGCGACGGCAGATACGCGAGCAACACTACTTGGGTGGGCAGCAAGAAGAATGAGGCCATCTGTCTCGCCGGCGATACGACTGCTGAGTCGCGCTCTACTGTTGTGGGCCGTCGGACTGATCAGTACTACGATACGACTTTGTCTCGGCCTCGTGTACCGAACTTGAGCACCAGTGACTCGATGGCCACTCTTGTGCAGTCTCCTTATCTTGAGAGCAGACCTCCGAGTCCGCACTTTGAGACAAAGGGCCAAATCACGTACGCCTACAAGCACGACGACACTGCAAAGGCTGAACGCCAAGCACCCCGCCGCACTTCAGTGCTTGTCCAACAGGTCGATCCGGCTCGATCAACAGACTCACTAGCAAACCCTGACGTATCCAGCACGCCCTTTGGTCGGGCTTTCTACCAGGGCCAAGCGTCCTACCCCGTCTGGAACCAATTCGTTATCTTCTGCTACGCTACCTTCATCACGGTCTTCGTCGCAGTCTACTGGAACGCAGGTAGCATTGCCGCCATCCAAGTAATCGGCTACCTTGTCCGGCGACCAGACTACCCTTCATGGATATTGGCTGAATGCCCGCTTCGTCCAATCTGGCTGTACCTCGTCTTCGCTACCTTGATCACCATGATTATGGCGGTACAGACCGTATTGGCGCTCACGATCGTGATATCAGCCAAGTGGGTGCTCATGGGCCGCCGCAAAGCTGGAAATTACGACTGGGATAAGTCATCGTACTGCCAGCGCTGGCAGCTCTATTTGCACATCGAGAGTATTCGTCGGCATTGTTATGGCGGACACGGGATCTTGGGTCTGCTGACCGGAACTCAGTGGGAGGTGCTGTACTTTCGTGCGCTGGGCGCAAATATAGGCAAGAATTGTGCTCTCTTCGCTTCTGGAACGCCATCGCTGTACTTCACGGAGCCGGATCTACTTACGCTCGGCGATCGTGTCAGTGTCGATGATGCTTCGCTTGTGGCCCATATCAACACTAGGGGCAAGTTCGACCTCAATCCACTGACTGTCGGCGATCGCGCCGTGCTTCGATCGGGCTCGAGGTTGTTGAGTGGCGCAAAGATGGAGGCGGACAGCTGTCTGCTCGAGCACACGCTTATCATGGCCGGAGATGTGGTCGAGGCAGAGGCTACCTGCCAAGGTTGGCCGGCAGAGGACTTTCGGGGCAATAGGATGCCGACGATGAAGGAGGAGAGGAGGTGGGTGAAGGCGGGATGAGCGATGGTCTCCTTTGTGAAGTCGTTATGGCGTATTGGTGGGGTGGTAACGATACCATTGCATGGACGAGACTGGGCCGCATCATGGCCGAGATACACACCATAGATAGCGCTTTGCTTCACCAAATACAATTGACGTCAATCAACATACTGAAGACCTTGTGCTGCCTGCGCCCTCGAGATCCGTAATGAAAGTCTTGGCGCTTTTCGTGTCACTTTCGCGTACTATCAACGGATCTCACATCGCCAGCGACACCCCACGATTGGAGACAACGGCTATTGGCCATGGCGACGACCATGATCTTGAGCTCACACGAGCTGTGGCGACCGTCGTCGCTAAGCCTGGAAGCGGATGATGATGACCACTTTCTATTTCCTGCCTTACTGCTGGAATCCGGGAGTGAGCCCTTATTATTACCGAATCTGGATGCTTCTGTTGATGGGAACACTTTCACATGGCCTATACTGGACAAGGACGAATCTCATGATCTTCTCAAGAGACCTGAGACAGATCCCTGGCTTGTTCCTCCATCGCCAGTGTTTTCAGACCCGATCACTGCAGTAGATGATGACATCTGGACCTCTGACCCCGAACTCGCCGTTCCGGAGAAGGCAGGCCATCTGACAACTTGGGAGGCTTTCCACTCGAACGTACCTCACGAGGATGCTCCTCTCTGCTTTTCAGAAGCCGGACCTGGCGTTTTTGATGCTTTCATCCAGCAGCGCGAGAAGACTGGAGGCGTCTTGCCTCAAGACATTGTGTTGAAGGCTTGTTGTTCGCTGGTACTGGGACGAGGGAGCGTGTTCTTCACCTGGTCTGAGACTGAGCAGGGGTTTGGGAGAATCTTGGAGGATGTGACTGTCAGTGGCTTGAGTATGGCGTGTACGGACAGTGTTCTGCGAGAATTCATGCAAATGGGCGGAAGGTGGAGGAGACTGATGACAAGAGTCCAAACGGTTGAGGAAGGGGAATGCGTGGCATTGGTGGCGTTGAAGACGTGCATCGTTGACGTGCTCGAGACGTTGGAAGTGGAGCTTGTAAAGAACTTTGACAACGTGGAGTCACTCTTGCAGCTGAAACAGGTTTTGGAAAGACCATGGAGGGTGTTGGATGTGCTGGATGCACTGACGAAGAGCATTGGCCGGGGAAGTAACGATGTGCAACTCATCTCTGCGACGGCCGACACAGTCACAGATCTGGCTGAGCGAGGCGATCAAATGTGTGGGCTAATGAGAGAGGTGCTCACAAGAGCGAGCGCTCCCTGGCTCGAAGAGCTTGCTCGTGAACTTGATTCGAACGAGTATGAAGGGTTTGTGCCCATGGCGCATGCAGGTGACGAGCTCCAGTCGTCATCTGAATTAATGAACTTTCTTCCAGTCAGCGATCAGCAACTGATTCGAAGCACGAGAGCCAGCTTCCGGGCTTTGCGGGAGCAGAGTGGTCGTCTAAGGGATCGGACTGGTGCATCAGATCGAGCGCGAGGTGTAGACGTTGCCGACGTCGAGGGCACGCGTGTTGATGGGTGGAGAAATACAATATGCCAAGAGCAGTTGCATGACATGTTTGCACTGCAAGATGATGCATTCATTGTCTGGTCGTCAGAGGCTGCGATCGCGAATGATCCGACTTCCGACGAGAAGCTGCAACCGTACCTCGAGCAAGATCACCTGCAGATGCGAAGCCGGAACGTACAACACTGCACTCCTGCCGGGGATGGTCCTCTACAGGCTGCTTTGGGCGTCGCATTAGTCAACGCCAGCGACAGCAGTAAGCCAGTCGGCGCTCTGATAAGTACAGAAAGCGATATTGACCTCCTTCACGCCCTTCGACCTCGGCTCGAGAAGCAAGCAGCCCTCGCTCGTGAAGCATCCCTGGCTCTCATATTCGACACCCACAGACTCCAGGATCACCTCGCTCTTCACCGGGCCTTTCACCTCTTCGGCAACGGCGACTTCACCACGCGCCTGACCACAGCCCTCTTTAGCGACGAAGTGCAGACAGCAGAGCGTAGACGTGGTGTCGTACCCACTGGTCAGACGATGGGCCTTCAGCTAGGCTCGCGCGAGAATCAGCGGTGGCCGCCAGCGAGCTCTGAGCTACGACTGACGTTGATGGGTGTGCTTGCCGATTCGCACTTTCTCACGGATAGCTCAGACGGGTTACCGGGTGGACTTAGCTTCGCGATCAGAGAGCTCACTGATGCTGAGATTGATCAGGTCATGGACACGACTTCGATACATGCATTGGACTTCCTGAAACTACAATACACTCTACCTGAGGCTGCAGCTGGCATCTTCACTCCTGCCATCATGCATCACTACGACAGCATCTTTCGAACGCTGCTAGTGCATGTTAGGTTGATGCACACAACTGCACAGATCGCTCGGATGGCTGCTAAGCTGCCACGAGAGACTACAGAAGAAAGCAAAACTCTCCAGCGCTTCGCCTGGCATGCTCGCCACTTCGTCACCACGATCACCTCACACTTCATGCACGTCGTCATCGCAGGTGCGTGGCAGCGCTTCACAAGTACACTCGACAGCTTGGCACTTACATCAGTCGACTCGGAACACAATAGTGGGCAATGCGCAAGCATCGAGGACATCGCTCACTTACACAACACCTGTCTCGAGCAGATCCGCGCTGGCCTCTACTTGCGCAGAAAGCACGAGAACATTCGACATGCCGTCGAGGAAGCTCTTCAAGTGATCCTCAAGGGGTCATTGCAAGTGCTGCATCAAGCGCCGCGTGTGGCGGGTGACATTGAGCTGCACATGAAGCAGGCACTTCAGGCTGTGAAAACTGTGCTGGCGGTGGAAGCAGAAAAGCCAGTGAAAGGCAGTGCTGATCTGGCCGCGCAAGAGACCGAGAAAGAAGCAATGCAGCTACTGCTTGCTGGACTGGACTGGCAGCGGAAACATACATGACTGCCAATGACTTGACGAGAACACGGCAGCCTTCGGACGTGTGTACGAAGCGACGAACGAAGGCACAGACGCAGCGCAGCAATGTACATTATACGTTGTAATTATACTACAAATATATGCTTCGCGTGTAGCAAACAAGGGTATCTCCATGCCGAACACCATGCTGCCCAAATGCAATGCATCAAAGTCACACACAAGCACGAATGCCACCCCATCCCCTACCCGATCACGACTTCCCCGCCTGCACAACCCTCACCTCCGCCTCCCGTCCACTCAACTTCTCAATCTCATTCCCAATCCCCAACACCCAATGATCCCGTTCCGCCCTGCTCCTCGCCTTGAACACCACACTCCGCCCCGTAGCGCCCAGTTGACTGACGCGCTTAAGCTTCGTCTCGACCTTGCCCTCAAACCCAGACTTCGCATCTTTCGCAGCAGATTTCTGCGAAGCCTTTACGTCGTCAACGAAGTGCGAGGATTTGAACCAGGCTTTGCTCTTAGAGTGCCAGATAACGAACGTAGTCATTGCGTCTTCGTCTGTGCTCGTCCAGCCGTCTTCGAGGTAGATGCGAGGAAGGGCGTTGTGACCGGGGGTGTTTGAGTCGAAAGTGCGGTTTTGATAGAGCAGGTCATTCTCCGTCAGGAGGCCGGAGTAGATGTAGCAGCCCTGCAGATCAATAGCCGCGATACGCTCGTGGTGGATGTGCACCAGCTTCTTGCCAGACCGTTTGCGCAGCGTGTCTTGGTAGATCAGCAAGTGGCCTGAAGCGAGGATGACGTGGCAGCGAGTAAATGTTGTATGTCGGCGAGGCTTCCGGAATAGCAGGCCGGAGAGATGGATTGTGCGGCAGGATGTAATGCCACACATGTTGTACAATGTGGACGAGGCGTACGATTGCTGGACCTCCCACTTGTATGCGAAGCTTCCAACAGTCGCTTCGGTTCGCTCGTCAATGTTCAGCGCAGCGAGATTCTGCGCGCGAACGGACTTGTACAGGTCCATATCAGCTTTAGCGCGAGCGGACCAGTAGGTCACGAGGGCGTGCAGTCGGGACATCCAGAGCTGAGCAGCAGACTTGTTGTAAGCTTGCAGCCGGATGACGAGATTGTTCTTCATGAGGAGCTCGAAGGTGCGGTCTTCATCTACCTCTGTGGTTGAGCCATCGTCGATCAGGGAGTCTGTGGGATCGATTTGGATGTCAAAGTCTACTGCGTCGCCGTTGTCGATGTTCTGGTCAGCTGGTGTGGCGCCTTTGCGCATCTTGCGGACCTTGGCTATGTCGCACAGGTCTATGAAGCCGTCGGCTGCGAGCAGCATGTCTGTGTTGCGCTGAGATTCTGTGGCTGCAGCTTCATCGAGTTCGGTGAGCTCTTTCGAAGGGACCGCATTGTGGCCGAGCCAGGAGATGTGTTCGTCCTCAAGAGGATACGGGTCTATGTCAAGCTTTAGAGGGACACTCTTCGCTATCTCGTCGGATGATGGAATGTTGCCATTTGCTTGGGGCTGCATCTTGGGCGGAGGTGGTGGCTTTGCGTCTGATGGACGGAGGAAGAGGAGGAAGTGGTCTTGAGTAGTGAAGTACAGTCGCTTGAACAGCATCTTGCCGAGTCGTCGATCATGGCCTTGTTGTGAAGTAAGGCGGATGAGGAATCCTTCGACGGGTGATGGTTCTTGTATAGGCTCTGTCTCGCCGCGACACTTGGTCTTCAGTGGATAGTGGTCCTTCGGTCGAAGCTGCAGGTCGTGCGTCCGCTGCATGGCGCTCGTGCCGTACATCTTCTGCTCGACAGCGCCGTGCACCCATTCTAGTCGATCGTACCGCTTCCATGCAAGACCCATGACGTTTCCTGCGGACCATGTCTTCATGACATCCGCCCATTCTGGAGAATCGCGTAGCATGTCGACACATCTCGCAATGATGGCCTTCGCCACTCCTGCTTCGTGCGAGGCAGCCTTCATCAGTGCATTGTCGTCTCCAGCCGCTGCCTCGGACATGATCTGGGCGGCCTCTGGTGTGCTGAATGGATCGTCGATGCGCAGGGTCACACTAAGATCTGGCACGGATATTTGCAGCGTCTGTGGTCGCTGCCATCCCAGCAGACTCGTGAGGAAAGTGAACCACTCGACCGCCACAGCTCCGGAGGAAGCCCGCAGGTAGTAGATCGTCGTCCGGCTGTTCTCGCGGGTCCAGATGCATAGCGTCTTGTCGAGTGCCGAATACAAATTCACCCTCGCTCGATGTGGACTGAGGATGATCTCCGCTTTTGGCTGCTTCTTCATCTTGTCCTGCTCCTCCATATTTGCAGCGATGACCCGCGTCTTGTACAGCTGTAGAACACCCACCGTATCGTCCTCGCTCTGCTTCCGACATACGATCATGAATTCTCTCCACTTATCCAGAGTCTTCGCCTCCACGCCTTGGCTGAGCTTTTCGTCGAACTCTTCACCCAGACTCTGCTGCGTGATATCTATGCGTACAAGCATCTTGTCCATCTTCATCAGCTCGCCGTCCTTCATCTTGCTGTTTCGGCCCAGCCCTCTTGCAGCCAGTCGACTTGCTCTCGCACGAATCTGAAGTCGTGAGGCATCGTCGAAGCGTACTCGTGCCGTTGTCGTTCGCTTCTGTATGCTCTGCTCCGGCTCCGCGGCCACGCTGCCACCTCGTTGACTGTGCAGTAAGCTCGTCGTGGATGATGGGTCCGCAGACTGCGAGCTCAGTCTTGGTGCCGCGCCAGTCGAGGCAGGTACAGCCAGACCGTCGCCATCAGTCACGGGACGTGGCTCCAGTACCGTCTCTACTGCCTCCTCGCCATCCTCGCCGTCGACTCGTGGAGCTGCAGCGGCGGCAGTGAAACTGGGTCTGTGGCTACTGCTGCCGATTGTACCGCCAACAGGGAGGTAAGATCTGTACCATGATTTGCGATGTGACTTGAGCCAGCCATCGGGTATGGGGCCTATGAAGGTGCGGCGACTGGTGAGGTGGAGGTGGGAGGGTGTTGCGTGTTCGAGGCGGCGCGCCGTGTACGAGTCGGGGGGGAGGTGGGAGGTCATGCTACGGGAGGTATGCTGGCATATGCGTGATGCTGGAGTCAGAACTACATGCTATGTAGGATGATCATGGTCATGGGAGAGTCTAGACTTCGGATGTTGCAGCGCGTCAGAGGAGGAAGTGACGTCCACAACCTCACCAAAGATCGTCGTTGTGAGAGCTCTCTACGCTGCCTCCTGCAACGAGTATATACCTTAGCAGGTAGTGCGACACATCATGGCAAAGTTTGCCGGGGTTACGATGGGTGTGTCTCTTATGGCATCCATCATCTAACCATACATGCCGCGTGTCAAAAGTCATATCATCTGCTCGATCAACCTCTTCTCCCTCAGCAGCGCAATTCGCTCCGCCTCATTCTCTTCTAGCTTCGTTTCTATTTCAGCCAGCATTCGTCTTGAGCGGACTGTCAGCATATGATTTCCATAGGCGGCATTCAGTACTCTCACCTCTTTCGCTGCGACGGTGACAGTTGGCATTCGCCCGACTCTGGCGCCTTCTTCATATCTGATACCTTCTTCCTAACCGGCAAGCTGGATAGTCCCGGCGTCGACATCTTGTTCAAGCTCGCCGCACTCGACTCCGCCTCTCTGCTAGTTGCCATACCGCCTTCCGCCGTGTCCATGGCCACCTCCTCGACTGGATCAGCGAGAGCCGCAATCGCGACCTCTGGTAGGGCAACCTCGCTACTGTCCACGGCGCGAGACGTGATGGTCCCGTCATCGCGCTCAGCATCCGACACATCATCTGCAGAGCTTGCGTCGGCGTCCGTCCCACCATCATCCGCCTCGCCACCGTCGGAATGTGGCGATCCACTCGATCCGTGACCGCTCTTGTCGGGCTCGTCCAAATCGCCCCGAAGCTCATCTTCTTCGCGCATTATACACGCGTGCACGATGCGACCCACTTGGTAGATCGCGCCTTTGGTATTCCGCAGCTCTGTTACGACGGCAGGATTGTGCTGGTCGCCGAAGAGATCTATGAGGTTCCGGATGCGTTTAGCGCGCTGGAGATAGTTCGTCAAGTCTGTAGTCGTATTCGCGCCGTTTGCAAGTCGGATGAGGAGCTGCACTTGATCGAGGCGACTTCGGCAACGCGCCTTATCGCGAAGCGCCTTGGCTTGTTTGCAGAAGTCGTCGAGATCCTCCTCGTCGTACAAATCGGTCACAGCTTCCGGGTCTGGCAGTGGCGGTAGGTCTTCCATCATGGCAAGGAGTATGGGGAGTGAGGAGTAGCCATCATGGAATTGAAGTTGGAATATACTTACTCGGTGCACTCACTTAGGAAGGAGCGACGACTTCATTGAGCGGAAGGTGCGGTTTAAACCCGACTTCACCTTACTTGAATTCAGTGGCTCCACTTGATAGACCGTCAGATGTCATGTGCGGAAGGTATGAAGGCTCGTTCATTGTCTGCCGTGAACTCAGTCGATCATGTGACACAGAGTGCATTCATTCCAAGGCCTCTTCTTGGGGGTCACTACGCGTGGTCGGCATCCGTCTCAGCTAGCTACAAGCAGCGGGAAATACTTCGTCAATAGCCATCTCAGCCACAATGCGACCTCGATGCGTCTCGGATCGCGGCGTTCGACCGAACGCGTATGAGAGGGATCGCAGTCCAAGAGATCGCCTAGTGATAAGCCATCCTGATCCAGATAAATCTCGGCGATGCAAATTGTAAGACCGCACATTTCGGGAGTAGCAAAAGCGTCGAGATGAGTCAGCACGATCTGCCGGAATGCGCTCCACTCCATGCTCCACCTCACGACTTTGCTTGAATTCTCGTTCGCCAAGTGGACGAAGAGAATCCCAAGAACTCAATGCCATGATCCACTATAGCGTGATCGCGTCATTCGTGGCGTATGTAGCGATATCAGATGTGAGTGTCTATACTTCAATTTTCGCATCAATGTTCGAAGTACTGTCATCGGAATGATAGAGGGCTCCGTTTTCCTTTGAGTGAAGTCTGCAGCACTGCTCTTAGAACTGGGCAACCGGCATTGGCACTGGTTCTGGAGTCTCACCTGCAGGCGCAAGAATGTTCGGCCGTGATCCCAAGCCAGTCCAGGATCCATGGACTTGCCAATCAAGTCCGGATCCCGACACAGGCGCCTCTTCTGTAATTGCTGAGGAAGGCGTCAAGCGCGGCCTGAAGAATCGACATCTCAGCATGATGGCTCTTGCTGGTATCATAGGCCCAGGTCTGTAAGTATACTCCAATGTCTGACTGTGTTCACTACGCCTTATAATCAGCCTTCCCGAAGCCGTTGTGGGCCTCTGTGAGATCACATTCTGCATGCCTGGGTGCTGGCAATAGAATTCACGAGACCATTGACTGACTCTATCGTACAAGACTTGTCGGCAGCGGAGGTGCACTTAGTAGCGGCGGCCCAGCCTCTCTTCTTATTGGATTTTCTATCGTCGGAATGATAGCTTGGTCGATCATGCAAAGTCTCGGCGAGATCACTACATTGTATCCAGGCGGAGGTGCTTTCATTTCTCTTGCGGAGCGCTTTGTAGACAAGGCATTCGCAGTCAGCGTTGGATGGAGCTACTGGTTCATCTGGGTCTGCGTACTAGCGAACGAGTACAACGTGATCTCCAGTATCTGCGTGTTCTGGTCTGATAAGGTGCCGCTATGGGGTATGCCAGGTCTCAGTCTTGCGATAGATTCCATACACTGACAATATCGAAGGCTACTTCCTGATCTTCTGGTTCGTGTTCCTTGCGTTCCAGATGCTGGGTGTCGAAGCGTTTGGTGAAGCAGAGTTCTGGCTTGCCTGGATCAAGCTACTCGGTTTGACAGCGTACTTCATCTTCTCGATCTTTTATGCCTCCGGTGGACTGATTGGCCAGGACGAAGCTCTGGGCTTCCGCTATTGGCGGGATCCCGGACCGTGGAACATGAACGGCTTTAGAGGAGTCGCCCAAGTCTTCGTGTTCTGTTCGACGTTCTATGCTGGCGTCGAGTCTGTCGCCGTCGCCGCAACTGAATGCAAGAATCCAGGGGTCGCCGTGCCGCAAGCGATACGGCAGGTGTTCTTTCGGATCATTTTCATCTACATGGGCAGTGCCTTCTTCTTTGGACTATCATGCCCTGCAAACGCCGATGGCTTGATCAACGGCGGTAGTCGTGCGCTCCAGTCGCCCATGACGATCGCAATTCAGAACGCTGGCTGGGAAGGCGGCGTACAGCTCATCAATACATTCATCTTTCTGGTTAGTTCCAGAATTTTTACGGGCGAGAGGCTCTAGCGATCCTGCAAGGAGTTGTCGAAGCTGACTTCACCAGACTGTGCTCTCAGCTGTCAACAGCAGTATTTACATCGGCAGTAGAACCATTCTATACCTTGCCAAGTCTGGCGGCGCGCCACGGTTCCTGTCGTACACGAATCGTCGCGGCGTGCCGGTTTACGCGATCATCCTCACCAACCTTGTGGGTTCGATCTCGCAGATGAACAACTCAGTTGGTGGAGCTGCGGCCTACAGCTATATCGTCAACCTTAGCGGCGTTTCGACCTTTCTTGTGTGGTGAGAAAACCAGATGAATCCTGGCCGCAAAGCTCGTGCTGACATGACCAGGGCGAGCATCAGCTTCATCCATATTCGGTTCCGCAATGCGTGGAAGATCCAGGGTCGATCACTCTCCGAGCTGCCATTCAAGTCTCTCTGGTACCCCTGGATCGCGTACTTCGGACTCGCAGCTAACATTTTCCTCGCATTGGTGCAAGGCTGGACCACGCTGTCGCCGTTCGAAGCCGGGCTCTTCGTAGACGCCTACATTCTGCTGCCGCTGTTCGGGATCATCTTCGTGATCTTCAAATTGGTCAATAAGACCCATTACTGGCGACTGGCGGAAATCGATCTTGTGTCCGGGAGGAGGAGAGACTTGGACAAGATGGGCAGGGAGCAGGTATTAGACGACGAAGCAGGATATGCGAGCAAGAAGCCAGCATCGTGGAAGAGGATGTGGAAGGACCTGTGAGCGCAAAGACGGACCAGGCTCACACTTGCTTACTGGACGTGAGGAGAGTAGCTTCAACGCGTTGTGCTCTAATTTTTCTTGTCGCAAGGTACCACAACGTCGTCCGTCGTGTCGAACCACGGGTGTTTCAGCGCCTCTGCAGCTTTTAGTCGCTTGTCGGGTCCAAGTTCGTCATGTTCACGATGAGGTCCGCAAAGTCCGCATCTGTAACGTCGGGCCACTCCTTGAAGGGACGGTAATCACGGTAGTCGGCGATTTTGTCTTCCCAGAAGGCGTCCAAGATCTGGCAATTGATATCTTCGTCCCCTACGTGTCTTTTTAGACCCTCCAGTCCTGCTTCGCAGCCAAACTAAGAAAGGAGTCGCTGTAAGCGGACCAAAGTCGGGTACGTTCCTTGCTTGACGTGATGGACAAGATCGGCATCGTCACGCTGGACGATCCGGCCAAGAACGGCATGAATGCACACGAGTGCAAAGCTGAACATATCTGTGGGTTTGTTCAGCATGCCCTTGAAATGTGCTTCTGGACTGCTACAGTACTCATGGCCAATCAAAACCCCCTTAATGTATTTGGGTTCATGCAAGTGTGCAGCATTTTCGAGATCAATGATAAGGGTCTGCTCTACCACATCTGGCGAGGCCGTGTTCAGGCCGACCATTATGTTGCTCGGCTTGACATCTGAACATTATCAGCACTTGCAGTCACGTCACATAGGGGAGACCATTACCGAGATACACGATGTCACGATCATGCAGATCTGCGAGTCCTCGCAGACTTGCCTTCAAGATTTGTCGAGAGACGCGCAACGGAGACCCTCTTCTGATGAGGTCGAGGAAGTCATGGTCAAGGTAGTCATAGACGAGGAATTTCTGCTCCGTGATAGTCTCACGCGGGAGTCGCACGAACTTGCTCGGTGTCTGGCGTAGCTGAAGCCATATATTGTCGTTGAAGATCGTGGTCAGCAGGAGGAACCTCATTCACGACAAATCGCTCGTGGTCGCACCTTGATCATCGTCAGCGAAACTCCCTACCCTGCTCGTTGCTCAGCGTGCCTTGCAACCCATACTCGCCCTATGTGCTCTCGCTCCCGGAGAAGTGTGTCAAATACATAACGCCGCCCTGTCGGGCCTACATGATCACCCAGTGCCTGCGCTAGTCTGATTGATGAACGGCGCATCTCGCGAATCGCAGACTCCCCTCCAATTTCTCCTAAACGCGACCGACTACTTCGAGGAGCTGTTTGCTGAGCTTGAGGACAGACTATCTTGTGTGCTGGTGCACAGGACAATACTCTCTAGTACGGGCACCTTACATAGACTAATGATATCTGCTGCTGGTCTTGGCTCTTCCAATGCGTCAGAGCTGTAATAATCCACAGTGGAAAGCCAATGCAATCAACGCGTAAGGTACGTCTACGGTCTAGGTGAATGCTCGAAGAGCACGGTCCACCGCGTGTCTCCAAGTCATCGCTTTTGCTTCACGGTCGAGCTGCTGTGTAACAATGCTCACATATTGTATAGATATACCGGTGGATGTCTTACAGATGCTAGGCGTCAGGATGGTTGCTGGCGCAGGATGTCTCGATCCAGGATTGGTGCTATAAGCACCACTTTCAGGATTGGATACCGCACGACACCTTTGCCCCTGATCGATGCACCGGATGCATTGTCTCCGTGCACGTTTGGTGGACCTATCTCTTTGCTCGAAGCTCTCGAAGACGTCGGGTCGTAGAGGAAGCCTACCGTGGCGATCTCCGCTCGTATGCCGTCCTTTCACGATCTCGACAGCCAGGCGCAATGCGCCATCTGAACAAGCTAAGCCGGCCATTGCTCTTCGACCGTACCAACAAGAAGCCATAGATGCCGTACTATCTCACGTCAAACGAGGCGAGCGCCGGCTCGGAATCTCGCTGGCCACCGGTGGAGGCAAGACGGTCATCTTCTCCCACTTGATCTCCCAGCTATCCTCACCAAAGCCAGATGCGACGCAAACGCTCATTCTTGCGCACACGCGCGAGCTGGTCGAGCAAGCAGCCAGGCACTGCCGCAACTTGTACCCCGCACGGACGGTAGAGATCGAAATGGCGCACCAGCATGCCAGTGGCACTGCCGACATCACGGTGGCAAGCATGAAGAGTATTACGGCAGGCGAGCGGCTCTAGGAAATTGATCCGGCGAACTTCAAATTGTTGCTAGTGGACGAAGCGCATCACATCGCTGCGGCTACCTATTTGCAAGTACTGAAGCATTTCGGACTTGAGGAAAAGCATTCGACGTCCCATGTAAGTTTGGTCGGCGTATCTGCTACACTAGCAAGAGCCGACGGCCTGAGTCTCGGCACCGCGATCGATCACATCGTGTACCACCTGTAGGTAGACCTTGCTTCCTACATTTGAGACATAGCTGACACTTCCCAAGGGACTTGAAGGACATGATATCGAGCAAGTATCTCTCCGACGCCGTGTTTACGGCCATCAGGTCGAATGCAGATCTCAGCAAGGTGACAAGCTACAATAACGATTTTCAGAGTTCTTCCCTAGGTCGTGCCGTGAACACTCCTGCAGTCAATGTGCTCACCGTTCGGTGCTGGCTAGAGCACGCCCGCGATCGCAGAGCAACCCTGGTGTTCTGTGTCAACATCGACCATGCCAAGAGTCTTACTGAAGTCTTCCGCTCGGAGGGAGTGGATGCGAGATGCATCACAAGCACAACGAACGTCAAGGAGCGTTCCGAGCAACTTGCAGCGCTGAGGCGTGGTGAATACCAGGTCCTCTTAAACGTCGGGGTCTTCGTTGAGGGTACGGATATTCCTATGATCGATTGCGTGCTTCTCGCGAGGCCGACTAAGTCAAGTAATTTGCTGCTGCAGATGATCGGTCGCGGGCTGCGGACATATCCCGGGAAGCAGAATTGTCTTATCCTTGACATGGTCGCCTCACATCGACAAGGTGTGGCAAGTACCCCGACGCTCTTCGGTTTGGAACCGCAGGAACTCGATCGCATCGACGCTGCCACACTTGCTCTAATGGGCGAAGCCGCAATTGCAGAACAGGAAGGAGAGAAGCTAGCCGCGGACCAACTTCAAGAAGAAGCATCACCACAGGCACTTGACGGAGACATCACAGTCGAAACCTGGGATAGTCTTCTCGATCTTATAAATCCGACGGCCGATGAGAAGCTAATCGCTCAATACTCACCCAATGTTTGGGTGCAGATCTCGCCAACATACTACGGGCTCTCCTCGACTTGTGTCAAAGACTTCGTCAGCGTCCGGGTGGACGGGCACGAGTGGGCTGCCAAGATGACACCAAGTCTCAGGTTCACCTCGGTGAAGTTGCCGTATGGTAGACCGCGTCACATCGCTACATCCGCCACACTGGAGGAGGCCATCAGAGCTGCAGATGAGTATGCGATGGAGAAGTACCAGGCGGGAATTCGAAGAGATGAGCCATGGCGGTCCAGACCAGCTACTGAGAAACAGCTTGGGTATTTGCGGAAGCTGCTCGGAACAACCGAAGATCTGACGGAGCGCGCACTGACAGGCGGACAAGTCAGGAACTTGATCGTGAAGCTGTTGCGTGGGTCGAAGGGTCTGTACAAGAGGATGCAGGCAGAGAAGACAAGGGCTCTTCGGGCTAAAGAGATGAAAGAAAAGGACGAGGAGGCGAAGCGGAAGGCGATTGTAAAGGTTGGTCCTGTCGAGTAGCCTACCACCATCCAGACCCGCACTGCTGAGTGTGATCATCTCTTCGTAATCATGCCGAACGCCGCCCTGTACAACAAACATACTTCCTACAATGTTCTTCTCACCTCTTTCTCTGGGCGCTTCGCATGATGAGTCCACCGACCACGCCCGCTGCTACTGCGAGTCCGCCCACGATAGCCACGCCATACAAGCCTTCCTTCGCGACCTTGTCTTCGATCAAGTCCTTCAGACTCTGCGCCTGCATGTTCCCGCTTTCGATCTCCAGTAATGAGTCGTTATATCGTCGGGCCTCCGCATAGTTTCCTAGACGATAGTTACCAAGGCCAAGGTAATAAAGACATTCCCGGCGCCTTCTAGAAGTCAGCCCAGTACCTGAGCCGCATGCCATAGCTAGCCTACCTATCGGGAGAACTTCTGAAGATCTCTGAGAGCAACCTCACACCGTCTTGCTGATCTTGCCGCGCGTTGCTCTTGATCAAGCCCCATGCATAGTTGAACTTTGTCTGTAGAGAAGGGTATGGGTCCTCCTTCTCGTACTGTGACCGGAGGACCGCGAGCTCGGAGTCTTTGAGTGGGCTGCTATCATGTCAGTCTTGAAACACCTGGAAGCAAGAGTATGAGCGGTGAAACCTCTCAGCATCGGCAGCGTAGGGTAGCTTGTCGGATGTCATGGCGACTGTGTTGGTGAAGTGGAAGTGAGCACGGCTACGCGCATTTGGGTACAGCAGTGTGGTCGCCTGCGCGTGGCCATGAGGTAACGCCACGTTAGCGCCACATGTGAAGTCACCTCTAAATTAGGGTTAGGGCTCGGCAAGGTCTTCGCTAGCGTCGTTGCTAGTGGGGTTTGGAAGCTCGAGTGTTGACAAAACACTCCACGCGCAGTGATGAAACAGCCATTCGCCACCGACTTCACTACCGCTGTCCACACACGAGTTTACTCCGCTCCGCTGGCTCATCATCGATTCTCATCGCAGTCGCCTCTACGAGACTAGACCCCGCTCTGCGCTTCCTACGCTAAAGCTCCGCTGTCACTTCGATCTGGGACGCAAGGCCTCACTACTGTTACCAGGACCTCACACCACCTCCCGTAGACTGCTCAACCTCGCGGTCATGCTTTTCGATGAAGCGCCAGAAATTCTGATCCGTGAAACGACGACACAATTCAAGATCGCTCCCGATACGGCGTCGCTTCAACGCGTGTCGCAGTCAATCGCGTCCCTCCACGCAACCCGCCAAGCCTCTCTCCAAACTCAACAACGCAGTCTAAAGAACCTCTCCCGCCGTCTCAATGCTCTGCAGACACAGCGAGAATACGAGGAGTCCCATCACAATGCCGGCGCCCACGCCTCTTCAATTCTAGCCTTAGATGGCGAGAAATTTCGCACCGCGAAATCAGCCTACGACACCGAGATCGAGACCGAGCGACTACAGTCCGAGCTCAGCAGTACCAATGCGCAGATCGAGCAGCTGGAGCGAGAAGGGCCGGAGGGTGGCGTGAGGAGGGGAGAGGAGGCGGAGGATGAGGTTGTGTTGAAGCTTTGTGTGCTGAGGGGGTTGGGGGTGGAGGTTGAGAGTATGGGGGAGACGGGAGGGTGGGGACGCGTTGTTGTGAGGGATATCGAGAGGGGAGATGTGAGGGTGTTGGGGAGCGATGGGGCAAGGGTGGCGAGGGAGGATGTTTGGGCCGCGATGGGCTGAGCGGTTTGCATATGGCGCTGGCGACAAGCGGAAAGCTTCACATTCGGCAAGCGATAGGAACTGCTCGATCTGCACGACAGGCATTTGATAATCAGGACATACCCGGTGGCTAGTCGTGGTCTCCTGACTGTGGCTCTGGTGTTGTATAATTACTACAAATTACTCATTACGTCTACCCAGCCTGTATCTGCGTCGGCGGGCCTTGTATGTACATCATGCTGGCCGTGGCCGCTATGCAACAGCGCTACTCCCCTCGATTCGTCAAGGTCGCTTCTTGACATCGCTCTCTACTATTCTCGCTTTCTCGGGCACCGGCGGTGTATGCGGCCGATCGTCTATGGGAGCGCTCCAAGGTATTGCTCCAGCAAAACCCTTCCGTGCGAAGTGCAGAAGCACTAGCCACGCAGCAAGTATGTTGAGGATATGGTGTAGTCGGTAGGCGTATGTGACGCCGTATACAGCTGCGTAGAGCGCCGCAAGGAAGGTGAGCATGTTGGTGATGTGTCTTGCTCTACAGTCAAGTCAGTGATTTGGTCCTGTCGCTATCTGGTGAATCAGAGTCACTCACCTTCCTGTCGTACGCGCTACCATCTCGCCGCGTCCAGCCAACTCCACCGCCGCTAAGATTGGTACAATGGACAGCAGATTCATTTGTGCGCTGAAACTCGTGAGCCACCTCGCAGCCAGGTTGTGGCACCATACAATCAATGCAGGTCCCTGAACTGGCAGCACCCAGAGCATGAGGACCAGCAGAGTGTGGGCGTAGTTGTAGAAGTTGTAGTTGGCGCTAGACTTGGTGTCTCGGGCGACGCGAAGAGCACGAACGGTGGTCGAGAAGTGGAGTACGGTGAGGAGCAGGTATGCGAATTGATAGGGTATTAGTGTCGTGATGAGGAGGCCCAGCAGAGTTGTAATCAGGACTGTGTGGCGAGCACCAGGGGAGAAGGGTGTTGTCGTACGGCTACGAAGCTTGTCAGTACCAGTTCTGTACCAGTGAGCGTGAGAACACATACCGAGCATCATCCTGCCTTCCAAAGCCATTGCTCACCCTGCCATACACGAACGCCAGCACATGCAACAGCGCTGTGATTACGTAGTTGCCAGCAATTATTATCCCAATACTTATTATGCCGAAGAGCGGTACTAGGAACCAGAAGAACGGGTCCTGTGTACCCAACAGGAGATCATTAACATTAAAGTCGACAGCCTTTCCGGAGGTGCCGGTGATGAGGGAGAGCCAGGAGCGTGTCCAAGAGCCTTGCGCAGCTTTGGAGAGCGAGACAGCCAAGAAACTCAGGGCGATGAACACGAAGGGGAGAGAGGTACGGAGGCAGACATCCATGCTGGAGGAGAAAGACATGAAGACGCCTGGACTGGATTAGCGATGTTATATGTCATAGTCAAGACGCAAGACTTACCTGTCGTGTCGTACACCTTCATCTGCTTCCTCATCACGATCAGCATGACTAGCAGCGGGAACGCGGCAAACACCGTGCGATACCGCATGACCAGCTTGCCTGCACTGCCGAGCACGTCCACATGTAGCGAGATATTGACTGTCGAATTGCACACCGGATCGCTCCAGATGGTCAGACTCAGTCCATCGGTCGCGCCACCACCACGCAGAGGAGGCGGCATGTACGGCGAGAGGCCATGAACGTTAATATTTCCACCCTTGGCGTTGACGAAGAATTTGCTTTCGTATGGTTCGGCGATGTACTGCCTTAGCAGTGGCGTGAAGCTCTCTTCAAAGCGGTCGCATGGCTGTCGCTCTATCGCAAAGCGGTATGCAAACAGCGTCGAGTGGATCTCCGGGATCTTCAGTTCGCTCATCATCGCTCGAGATGCTGGGAGCTGGACTGTCAAGCCTTGGGCGAGGAGCTCATGATGACCCTTGCTGACCGTTACAGACGACATTGCGCCAGTGATGAACTCGGCGATCAGCCAGCCGTGAGACTCCTCAGACGCTTTCTCAATAACCGCAACAAAATCATGCTCGGCAATGTCTGGCAGGTCGAATTGCAGATATGAGAACGGCTTGGCATCGTCGAAAGCGTTCAACGACTCGTTCGTGGAGGCAGGCAGCAGTATCTGATCCACAGCAGCATTCTTGCATGCGAGCTGACTGCCGACAGGCTCATCTCCCGACAAGTCCAGGCTGTGCGGGAACGTCATGCCTGACTGAAGGGGCAGCTCGCTGCATAGAAGGACCACCAGCGACCCGGCGTCATCGCCAGTGTCAAGGACTTGGTTAGTAAGCAGAGTGAACTTACTGCCTGCGGCGAATGGCTGCACGGGCACTGGCAGCAGATGTGCCTTCATGTCCTTTGCCGCGCCATGAGAGCGTAGGGCCAGTCGCTGGCCTGGATGCAATATGCCGTCAGCGTCCTCCGCGATAGTGAGACGCGTGTCCAGTTCTTGGGCGAGTATCGCTTTCTCTATGACAGGCTCCATACCAGTCAACAGGCGTCTCCTGATTACACGAATCCGCTCATTCTGCACCTTGGTCTGCGCAGCCCGTCTCGCATCAGCAACGTCGAAGATCGCACGCACAAGTGCTTTCCTGAATTGGTCACACCACATAATGGCTAGGTGATCCATCCCAGTCCAGACATTGGGTATGCTCGACGTGAAGACTGTGAAGCCATGCGTTTCCGGCACTAGTGATGTCACACTGGTGTACTCCGAAGGGATCATAGTGTCCAGACCACCGCCGGCTATCGAGATCAATGTGATGTCAGCCAATGGGTTTTGATGCGTGGGCACTTGTGAGTAAGACTGTCTCCAGAACCTATTGACATCGCCGTAGACGCTGACCATCTCTGCGTCAACCGAAATGGGAGCGCGTGCGTGTGGTGCCGACAGAGTGATGATCGTGTTGACAGTATGCTCCTGATAGTTGGGCAGAGTGAGCATTGTCCGAGCTACAACGCCTCCCATCGAGTGACCTAATATCATGACCGCCTTTGGCAATGGAAGTCCTGGCTCTCGCAACGAGCGAGCTGGCTGATGGTAGAGTGCCAGGATGAATGCCACAGCTTCATTCAAGTATTCCGCTTGCTCGAGTAAGGTTTCTCCATGGAATGCAGTGATGTCCTCATTGAAGTCCACGGAAAAGACATCCAAGGGTACTTTGCCGTCGGTAGCTGCTCCCAAGTCCAGACGTAGTGTATCGTGGAAGTAGTGCGCCGCCTCCGCGGCAATCGGACGGACCTGCTTGTAACTTCCAGCATTGCCCGGCACGAACAGCACAGGTATGCCCTTGACCCTCGTGTCCTCGTCCACGCCGCCTTCTCTGTACAAGTATAGTGAGTACTTGCTCGCGAAACGAGTGTGCTCGGTGTCAAAGTCTGAGTAGCGAGTGAAGGCTGGTCTCATGTATGACATAGCGCAACCCTTGGGATCCTGCTGCCGGTTCAGAAACGAGTGCAAGATCGTGACTAGCAGACCAATCGCGAAGACACTGGTAGCGAGTGTGAGCAGCGAACATGCCCAAGGGTTCCTCTGTTGCTGCCGTGTACGACGATGGCGTTCGAGCATCGCTGCCGGCGCCTCTGGTGTGGTGATTGGACTTTCTGGTGTGGTGCGCATGTGCGGCACCTCAGTGCGCAGCCATTGTGTAGGGCTTCCATCCACTTCCTTGCTGGGTTTCCGGTTCTGCCGCCGTGGCGGCGTCGACCTTATCTCAGGCACATCTCCTGTTGTGCGCAATTCTCCCGTCCCATTCGGCCTGGGCGACAGTCCCAGCTGTGGCACAGGAGTCGGCTCAGTCGCGTCCTCCTCGTCCTCGGCTGAGCCTGAGGGTCGTCTCCGCATCGAGACGCTATTCCAACCTTGCGCACATCCAGATCAGGTAGCGACAGTGAGGTGTGGTCTCAGATGTCCGGCCCAAGGAGCGCAATGCCAAGCGTGCCGAGGGAAACAAGCAGCAGTGGAGATAGCGAGTGAGGTAGGCACGAAGCGAGTGGCTGGGAGGGAGCTGCTGAATGGCAGTATCAATTTAACAACCACGCGCGCCAGGCTGCAAGAACGTGTTGGAGCTGCGGTTGGTGGAACAGTGACACAAGGCAGACGCGTGAGAGGTGAAAGGACAATTGCACGACCTTCCGTCGTTCCGCCTCCACGTGCAGATGTCACTGTCACCGTCACCGCCGTCGCCGTTGGTCGTGCATCACGATCCGCGTGCGGGAAGGGGAAAATCCTGGCGTCGTTCACGGATAGCGCAAGCTCGGACACAGAGGCGTTCAAGGAACGTGCCTGGCAGACGCTATCAATGAGCTTAATTCTCCTAAGCAGCACGAGCGGTTTTACGACCCTGCACATGATGCACACGTGCCCACGACAACCTCGCTGGGCGCTGTGCTAGTACGAGCACATCATTGAGCTTCACGGTAGCAGACTATCTTATCATGGATGTCCAACATCGTCCCGCTGTTATCCACATTCTACCTTGCCAAGAGACGAGACGCGTAATCAGAAGCGCCACCGGTCTGCAAGCTGCAGCTAGGAGATCGTATCCACGGCCATCCCACCATCCCGCACGCAGGTCAAGCTTCCCAATGGCAGAGCTGTAGCACAACAGCGTGCTGCGTGCATGTGTTTCAGCTTGTACCTGTGTCTGTACATTTTGCTCGTGCCTGAGGTTGCCCATCACTCCAGTAGAAGGTGCTGAGTCTTGGCGTCACGTGCTGATCAGGATTTCGTAGGCGACTTGTGGGTGACGACTTGGGGACACGAATACTTCGTCTACAATAACAGCACTTGGGTCTAATTGATTCATACAATTGCGCCCAGCGACTAACTGTCCATCCAAGGGCGGGGATGAGCCGCCAAGCCTTCCTTCATCTAGAACTTCTCGCTCATCGACATCGTCACATTCGTAGTCGTGAAGTTGAACCCATTGCCGTAGTCGCCCGTCTGCGTTGTAAAGTCACTCACCTCCGAGAGGCTGGAGATGCGCCCGAGTAAGTACTCGAGCTGTCTGTACGCAGCTGTAGGCGCGTACTGTGGGACCATGTGACCGCTTAACTCGACAGTGACGAAGGTAAGCCCCCGCTCTTCGTGCCAGCGACCGAAGTTGCCAGCTCCACCGAGCGATCCAAGGTCATTCTCTCCATGGTAGGGGATAAAGAAGTCGTTGTCGAGTCTGCAAGAGAATCCCTGGGCACCATTCCAGGTCATATTTTGGATCATGATCTCAGTACCCTCGGAAAGGAGGATGAAGTCCAGAAGAGCGTGGCCGATGATCGTCTTCTTGTTCTTCTCAATCACTCTAGACCACGTCAGTTCCTTGTACTAATATTGCAGCCCTACGGTGTTCTCGATGTACTCACCTTGGTAACACACTCAGACCCGATGGTGGGCTCTGATCTCCGCCGGTCGCGAACACGCGGGACGTACATTCGTTCCACGGCTTGATGGGCGCGTTGATCGCTTTCTGTACGTCGGTGCTATATTCGGTCAGCCATTGCCCCGCAAACCTACGCATGGGCGTACGAGCACCACTCACCGGTTGAAATACACCTCCGAGCCGGCTGGGAGGTAATCGAAACTACCTGGGAAGCCGAGTACATCCCATAGAAGAGGACAAGTGGTAGCCACCTGATACACATCCCAACAAGGATTCACCAGGGGAGCAGCATAGTAGATGTCGTTCCAGACAGAGCAACCCGGCTCTTCGCCATTGACGTTCGGTGGCGTGGACAATTTGCCCTTCGGCGGGAATGTCAAAGCCTCCTCGTAGAAGTCCGCATATCCGCAGGTCTCCCAG